>BMAV01009246.1:0-98941 GCA_019973955.1 Trichonephila inaurata madagascariensis
ACTGAAATATACGTGTAAATTACCATTTTAGGATAATGCATTAATCAAGACTTGGCTGAGGATGACAATTCTTCGCAGATTTGCTAACAATGACGCAGATCACGATTTCGGGCCCTAGTGGCGACAGGAATATATTAAGGTCTGCTGCGTTTTCTGATTTTCAAAACTAGACATAGTTAAAAATCACTTCGAAGTAATTTATTTTCATAAAACTTTTGGTAAATATATACATAAATTATTCGTTAGATATATTATAAAAATTTGAAGCATGAATTTGTTAAAATCATTTTAAGTAATAATTTTATCAGCAGAAAATGTCAATTTTACAACGAATAAAAAAATGTATCACAAATCTACAACTTCTCTAACATTCACTAAGGATTCACAATTCAGTGGGGAGGATTCACGTTAAATCTTTCGAGGTTTTAGATCTTTAGGTTGGCGTGAAGGGGAAGTTTGGGATGTCAGCTCATGTGTTGCTTTCGTCATTGGACCAAAGTTTAAAATTACGTGATTCGCACCAATAACTTTAGTGTAGCTTTGGAATCTGTTAATAAACCCTCAATCACAATATATCAGTTCTTTATGATAAATCTCTCAGTAAATGTGAATTATTCTTACAGAAGATGGTCTTAAGTTGAAGAGAAATATAATAACAATACTTGCATCTTTACTGACATAATTTTTAATATTTTCTTTGAAATATCGTTATTGTAGCATTGTTGAAAAAAAAAAAAAACGGAAGTTGCTAGAAAGTTCACTCGCATTTACCTAGAGAAGTGAAGGAATTAATTTTTTTTCTCAAAATTTCGAAACTCATTCTCGTTTTAGAGGGATCACTTTGTTACCATAAATCAGTTAAAAATTAAAGAATTTTCTGACTGTAAAAAATTAGTATCTTGTGCAGATATTCATAAAGACGTTATTATCATACTCATACACACACACGCACACAAAAGAAATGATAAACAGTAGGATGAATTTATTTTTTTTTAGAATTTTTAAGTCTATTTTTGAGAAAAAGATGTTCTATGGTATATAAATGAAATTATGCTCAAAGAAATGTTTCAATGTTTATAATGTATTACACTGCTCGGTACTCACCAATCAGTGATCATCATTTTTGATTATTTATATTAGTATCGCCGACTCACCGGACTGTACATTGTATAACTCTGATCAGCCTATGACCACTGAACATTTGGACGTGTTCTGCACTAATAAGTCTGAATACTACGGTCGAAAAATATTGGAGAGCACGTGCAGTAATGGTATGGGTGCTATTGCAGTGTGAGGCATTTGTAAAATAAATAAATAAATGTTGTGGAAAAATAATTACTTTGATTCTAAAATCACCTAACCCAGCGTTTCTCAAATTGGGAGGCGCTCTCCCTTTGGGGGAATGATAACCCTATGTGGGGGCACGAGCATATCAAGAAGTCCAAAAAAAATTATTTAAAGTAATTATTAATTTACCAAAAGGAAGCAAAACCAAATACATTCTAACATGATAAAAAATAAAATACATATTCACACTGATATAAGATACTTATAAAGGTATAAATGTGGCGAAAAGTATTTAATAATTAATGTATCAATACTAAATTAAAAGCAAGTTTAGTAATTACTAGTGACTTCCTTGGGCTTGTCATATACAAAATATAATACATATATTGATAATTTGTGCAGTTTGTAATATTAAAGTTGCACTGTAGTTGTAGCGTTGAAGTATATTATTATTGCATTCAATACATAGCTGTTGTATGAGGGGGGGGGGCGATGAAAATTATAACTGAAAATTGGGTCACTAGTATGGAAAGTTTGAGAAGCACTGACCTAACCAAAATTAAGTTTTTTTCCTCCCATATATATTTTCCCTAAAATTCAACCCCTTTGTGACAATATTAAAAATTTAAAAAAATATTTTTTGATTAGTTTTTCCTAATCTCCATACCGTAGAACATCTTTTCCACAGAAGAAGGTTTCGATTGATAATGTTTTCCCCTCCATCTAACCGCAATCCACCCTAGAGAACAATTTTCACAAAATGGTTCGCAATGTGAAAACCTTTATATAATAATGAAATAAAATGTTTTTCAAAACCTTAAATATAACTAAAAGATTTAGAACGATCTTAAATTGATAACAGATTTTGAAAATTATGAATTATTGAGAGTTTTTCGACGATTGATAGTTTCAAAAATATATTCCATTTAAAGATTATTATTCGCTAGAATACTTAGTAATTATTTTTTCTTTATTTTCACTCTGGTTCTGTAAAAGTATAATAAAAGATACATGTATAAAATTTTTGGGGTTTTCTTGAACTCTTATATAAATCTATAAAAATGTATTCAAATAGTAAACACTTTTTATGGCTAACTTGTTAGCAATGTGTGATGAATTTTTCTTTTTTTTGATAGTGTAGGATGGTGTAAATACTTCTTGTGTACAGCTGGTGGAGGTGAGTAATTTGTTGTTTTGTTCTTTAATTCTATAACAGATGTTTTCTTCTTTTTGGGGATGATATACACATTAGTCAGAATCAAATTTAAAATAAAGTAACTTATAAAAAAGATTTTTCAAATAAAATTTTCTTTAGGAACTTTCGAAACATTGTATAAACACTTATTTAAAAAATAATTTCTTCTTTTCACTAAAAAGGTTCATTCAGACTTACCAAACCTAGAGGCATTTACACAATATAAATACATGCAAACATAAAAAAAGAAAAAATTATTTATAATATGTATTAAATGCAAATAATTTTTATGATACTGATAGTACATGCATCTATACATTAACAGGGTTCACTCTCCGTTACAGTTAAAGTTTCTTTTTTAAATAATTTTGTGCGCCTTCTGTGATTTTAATTGGATTGTTTTGGGTAATAATAGCTTATATTTTACTTATTCATCATTCATACAAAGAGCAAGTTATATTACTCACAATTTGCGTTTTTATTAGTATACTTGTTAGATATCTTACAAAACTTGTTTATTTTCCTTAAAAAAAAAAAATTTGAATCTTATGATAGTTAGGAACGTTAGATTATATATCTCTGTGGTAAATATACCTTGTTTTCCCTAAAATAAAAATTAATTGAAAAATGAGTGCACTAACCAATCAATGGCTTGAAAATAGAAATCTGCACCCCGGTCACTGAGCCAGCATTGATCAGTTGTTTAAACGGCATCTCATCCCATATGCATTTTCAACTCATGAATATCTCAAGGGCTAGATCGGGACTGTACTTAGGACACTACCAAGCTTCCCATTTAATACAATGAAACAAATTCTATGTTACACATGCATTTTGAGGCGTTGCATTGTTTTTCAAATGGTTAACTTTTCCGACCCCTGTTTGAAGGGGAATTTCCGTATATACGAGCCTTTTTTGGCCACAAAATTGCATCATTGAATGTTGGAATAAAGTTTCTGCTGATGAGCCATTTTAATAGCGAACGGCCCACAATAATTTTCTCTACTTTTGAACTCTCTTGAGATGAAGTGCCAGCTTCAGAAGCATCTTTGACTAACTGCCCTACCCATCATCTAAACAAATGAAGGTGTGAAGTGTCACCTTCTCTTGAGGGACAAGTTTAACTTCATTTCTTTTCATTCTTACGAAAAGTAGATGTTCCAACTAGTATTTAATATAAACATTTTTTTAAGTGCTTATAGATATGTAAATTAATGCGCATGAAAAAATTAACACATCTCCCCGAAAAATAAGCCTAATGTGTTTTTTTAGGAGCAAACATTTATTTTAAAATATTTATATTTTCAAAAAAAGAAGAAAAAATACGAGATAAGTGTATTAATAATAATATATAGTTAATAATATCTATTTTTATTTTTTATTCCATCTGCTATGAAAGCGGAAGAGAAATGTACGTTTGTGTAAATAAATTATGAAGGCTTTTTATTTTTACATTCTTTTGTCCGATTACGAAGCAAGGACAAACTTTGTCTTTCTTTCCCTTCATCTTACTTTTACGAGTGTTTTTCTGCGAGCAGTATAAACTTACAAAAACTTCTCAACTTTTTACGGCTCCGTGAGAACATCTTCTCTAAGAAATGAAAATATATATATGTGTTGATACTTACTCTTTGAATGAATCAAAACAACATGTGTACTTTTGCAGCGCTATTTGTGTGTGGCCTTCATACTTACTACTTTATAAAGGTACTTTAGAATGCATTTAACTTTTTTTTAGCTCAATTTTCCCACTTTTTAATGTTTTTGTCATGTATTTAACTTTTTTTATTTTCATTCTAAACATAAAAATAGCCTTTTGTACACTTTGTTGAAGTATATTGGAGGTTTTTCTCTCACTGAATGGCTTGAATTGTATTGTCACGTGCATGGACTTCTGATGGATTTTTGATATAGTAGTTCAATTATATTTTAATCAATTCTGATTAACTCGCTAGAGATAAGACAGTTCTCGATCACTGCGAAGCGAAGCGAAAACATACGTTCTAATACTGCAGTTTTTTCCAGGGCTGCAGATTTTATTAACTTTAACTTATATTATTGATAGAGTTGTAAAGATGTGTCAAATGAGTAAATAAGGGCATTTCTCAGTAACAATAATTCTTGAATTTCTCACTATAATTTTTAAAAAATATTTAGTTCAAGTAATGTTTATTATTTTTTAAAAATAGTCATTAATTTTACTTTGATTTCAGCTCGTCTTAATAAACTACTAAAGTTTCATATCTTGTACAAATTTTACGATTTGGCTGAAAGGTGAGTGATATTCTGACTGTTCCTTTTTAATTATAAGCTTTAAACTGTTTATGATTTTTTTTATAACGAATCTCATTTCAGCTTCACAAGTAATCCTCATCTGATTCGAGTATTAAGACTGTTCCTCAACCTAGCAGTCATCATTCATTGGATAGCCTGCTTGTATTACCTTCTCTCAGAAGTAAGGAAATTTAGTGAATGTAAAATTTAAAAGAAAAACAATAAAATTCTAAATTAAGTCATATATTGAAAACTGTGTTCCTCTTACTAAAATAATTGTCATTTTTGGGGTTTATATAGGCACATTTCTTTTGATACAACAATATAACACCTGTACAATTATGGCATCAGAAGAATGATGATGCCGCATCCATGACGAGACCAAATCAGACAGTACCATGGGCCCAGATGACTGTTCTGGCAATCTGTTCAATATTATCCACATTGAGGTTTGTTGTTGAAAACAGGATCCCTATTTCTTGTAGGGCCACAAGAATAGCTGGACAGTCAAAAATATGAGCTCTGTATTTGAACAGTTATCACACTTCCTATATAAGTTCTTCTACCATTTCTGTCAAACTTTATTCCTCTGAGATGACTTGTTCTTAGCTTAGCTTTGTTATAGCCTTTGTTATAAGGCCGTCTCTACTTATATTACAGTTTTGATGCTTTACAGCATTGGTCTTCCCCGGAACCCTGGGTTCCACAAGGCATACCTATAGGTTCCACAATAAAAAAATTAAAAGAAAAATATAAATATGTATGCAAAATAAACGTTATCTATGAATTTTGTATGACCACAAGAATCTCAGGTTTATCTCAGACATTAAAACGGAAAGCTTTATTTATGCGTAATAACTTTATATTTTGTTATGTCTTTTTAACTATTGTTATAAAAATATAAAAATATTTAATATGTTTTTTCTTTAGATGCGCTATTATGAATATTCGTATGTTTACTATCCCGTGTTCCATGAAATAATTTTATATACATTATTACAATCTTTTACAAAAGTAAATAATTTTCTAATGAAAATGCGCTTTTCACATTTTTGGCAAAAAAAAAAAAATAATAAAATAAAAACCCACCTATAATGAAAGAGGGAACAACTTATCGACATATCAACTGATTTGGCGTTAAAAACCAAGTTTAATCAAGAAAAAGCTCCTAAATTTTAGGTTGAAAATTCTCTCTTCCTCTTGCAAAATACACAGGATTTTTCCCACAGCTATAAACATTTTAGCGTCATTCTGAACAATACATTTAAATGAAAAATATGTCTTAATGTGAGTGGCTTCAAAAACACAATGTAAAAACAAATTAAACACAGATGAAATGCAGATGAAATGCACCTGGATATAATTTCAATAAAGTTAGATTTTAACAGTTTGTTTAAAAAGAAATGCTAACTCACATAATACATGGGTTACTAAATATAATACATGGGTAGGTGACACACTTTTATTACAAATTAATATTATTAATGGGTAAATTATATTAAATTTTTTAATAACAAATTCAGTACTTTTTTAATTGTCTTTACATAAGGTATACCTATATAATGTGTTGATATGCTTTAAATATTATTTTAAGATATGTTCATTTAAGTGAGCATGGAATGGTTCCCCGAAAACATCTTATAGTCTTAAGGGTTCCATGAGTCGAAAAAGTTTGATGACCACTGATTTACAGGAATCGACTTATCTCGCAATTTGAAATTTGCGACAGCATTTGCGTCTAATTGCCTTGACAAAGTTGTCATTATTAAGATTTCTAGTTTCTTTCGCCAGTCTTTTTGCATTTTCTTTGCCTGTAATGCCAACATGTTCAGGTAACCATTTCTTTGCTTGGATAAAGCAAACTTTATCTGACTTTTATAATCTAAATAGGCGAGAGCAAATCTCCTCAGTAATTCATGTACCTCCATTTAGAATTTCCAGGAGACCTGCTTTTGAGTCAGAAAAAATGACGAGACCTTTAGCCTGGTCTAGTATAGGGAGAGTCTCATATAGATCAAGAGCCTCAATTGAATGCTTCACTTGCCAAATCGATTAACTCCATTTTTGGAATTTTATTAAATTTTAATATCAAAGCACTTCATTAGCTCCTAACTGTACATATTCAAAACAAATTTCTCTAATAATAAGTATTAACACCACTAAATGACAAAATCGTTTTAGCCATTGAATAATAAATAATTTATGTCAGAAGCCAATCTGATTAACTCCATACTATAATGTATTTATATCATAATAAAAATCTATTTAACCAGCTGCACTATTTTTCCTCTCCTACGGAGACATCTGTAAGTTGTTCGTTTAATTTCATTATTCCCGTTAGACGACAGCTGTTATCGCTCACACGAACTAAGTACGTGAAAAATAAAATATAAATTAGTTGTATTCGAACTGCCACAAGTGAAGATACTTATAAATTTCAATTTTATTGTGAATTCTTTTTTTTAAAAAAAATAAACCGTTATAACATTAAAATGGAAGATGTTAATAAGAATTATTTGAGTAAGGAAAATAATGAATCGGACTGTTATAAGTTTATTGAAATTGCTTCAAAGTACAGAAATACAAGCTGAATCAATTAAAATGAATTTCTGGAAAGTGGACACAGTTACTTGCCTAATGATTCACAATTTGCTATCATCGAATCTCAAGCAAAAAAAAAGTTCAGAATATCTTTTCGCCAGATGATTGGTATCATATAATAAATACCTGTAAAAAGAAAGCACCGTTTCATATGGTTCAAATGACGCATCAGGACTTTTTCTCTACAAGTACTTTAGAAAATTCTATCAATAATAGAAAGGTATCAGTAACAGGGATACCAGTAAATTGGCTCAAAATGCACTGGATAAAATTAGAAAAGTCGAAATCTCATCTGATACAATTTAAGTATGACTTTAACGAAGGTACCGAATTTAGTGCCATAAAAGTGACGAAAAAATGTAGCAGGTAGACCACTATGTCTGATCGAGCCTTTGTTACATCCAACAGGTAGAACAGTAACAAGAGGAAAGATATGATGGACTTGTTGAAATTTATTCCTCCTATTAAACACGAGTATTATAAAACTTTAAGGACAAATCGACAGGATGGGAGCTCAAATACAGCTAACGAAGATGACATCATTTATAATGAGGATAACGTAATTTAAACAAAGTAATAATACTTGTAATATTATGTACGAGTAACAGAATAGTTATTATTCATTTGTGCTAAACTCTTTCATAAAACATATGTTTATATAATGACATTTTTCCGTAATAAAAGAATAATTCAAAGACTGGATTTGAATTAATAATTTACTTTCACTTGCCAAATCGATTAACTCCTTGAATCACGAAAAAATTGTGGTAATAATAACAATTACTCCAAGTATATTCCATCTTATACTTTCAATATGTCGTCAATCAAATAGGCGTTTGCAATAATACAGTCTACATCGTATTTCCAAATTTTTAATTTGAAAAGAATTTTAAAAAACAACATATAATATTTTATCATTCTTCTCAACTTCTTGTTTTATGGAGTTAATCGATTTGGCAATTGAAGCATCCAATTATCGCCCGAAGTTCACTAGTGAAGCAAGATGTAATGGCACCAGCACCGATGACTCGTTGGTAGTTTGAATCACTTGGAGTGGTCATATATATAAATATTGTGGAACCTCCATTCAAGAACGTTTCATAAGAAGAACCATTTGTATAGGCAAACACAAAATCATCTTTCAGATATTTATCAATAGTCTTGGGCCCTTTTTCCTGGATGACAATAGTGGACTCACTCTTAATACATGGCTTTAATAGACTTGTTACAATTGCGGTGTTCTTAGGAAGCCCAGAAGAGAAAAGAGTTTTCTTATAAACAACAAATATCCAACGATGTAAACTTTCTTTAACATCGTTAAATAAAATTTCAAGACAGAAACATAACTCATTTGGATCAATGTGTTTTAAAATAAGATGTATTTTCAAATAACATTTAACAAGACTCTCATTAGATGACAAATATTAGTTTTATAGATTTCTGTCTTGCGAGGTTTTAATATTAAAAAACACGATTGTTCTCATATTTGATTGGTTATTCTCATATTTGGCATATAGAACAAAAGAAGTTCAGGGGATTCTAAATTGCTAGAATTTGTTCTTTTTTACTGATATCTGATTTTACTACATGTTTATTCATATTTCTCGATTTTTCTTTAAATACAATCGCATAGAGAAAAAAAAATATTTCAAAACCAACACATGTAAAAAAAATTTTTTTATTTAATTTTCATAAAAGTTTCAGGTAAAAATATATGTCATTAAATCAGACACATAAACTTTTTAATTTAAATCTTTCAAATTTAATTTTTAAAGAAATTTATTAAAAAGCACTGCTCATAATTAATTACGAATACAAGTATTTAAAATGGAATTATATTATACCTAAGTATTGAATAACTTGCCATATCCTCCATGTTGCATAGCGCACATTCCAAGTGACGTCAGAAGACATCCATTTATGAGTACTTTTATGAGTCTCTTTTATTTACTAAAAATAAAATGTAGTATTTGCAAAAATGCCAATATCCGAAATAAAAAGAAAAAAATCTTTATTCTTCAATTCTCGGAATCAGACATTTCAGTTTCTTTTTTAAGCCTTTTCATGTGCTTTTAGGTCATATTGATCTCATTTTTGCGTTGTTTATTTTCAGTACGAAGGTCTTGGAAGCAATGCATGGGTTTACACAAATTCCACGGACGAACAGAGATTTTCAAGGTAAGGCTATTTAATGTTTCAGGATTCCCTTTAAGAAACATTAACGATGTTTGAACATTCGTTATTGTTAAGGAAATCCTTTGAAATGTTTTGACATTGGAATACTCAAACTTGAAAATGGATTCTATCTACTTTAGTTTTAATTTATAAGTCTAGAGAGCACGTACCTTCTTTAAATTCAACCCACACATAGACCTTAAAAAATAATCTACAGTAGAATCTGTTTTTCTCACAGGGTTTCATTCAAAGTATAAGCACAGTAGAATCATTTCATTTTGAATCAGAAAATTATTTTATATTATAAATAGGAATACGTTGTTTTCCTTTAAAATCATTATGTACACCACAACAGTTAAATTGTTCCTAATTTAAGAATGAAATAAAACTAACAATAATGTACAATATTAATCATTTGAACTTAAAGAAGGCAATAATTAGATTTTAAAAAATAATGACAAAAAAAACATTAGCATAAAGATTACAGAAATGTATAAAAAAAAGCGAAAACATTAAGAAAAGATTCAATAATTAAAATATCCAGTATTTCTAAGATATTAATCATCCAAAATGGAGGGAGAGGATTAGGAATTAAAAATCATTTCTCCTTTTAAAACTCAAATAGGGGTTTGATTATGATAATGTAGAGCTTGAAAGAGAAAAAGTTCAGAATGTTTTATAAGGAGTACAAAAAAAAATATATATATACATTATTTCTCATGACCAGTAAATTATGGTTGAAATTATCAGATGTAAAACGTCCTATCTTGAGGTTGGACATATGGCAATACCATAACCTTGAAGTATTAGCGATTTTGTATCAGCATCACATAATTTTTTACTTACAAAAATGTCACCTTCTTAAGTGAATATGCATCTTTTACGGAAACGTTAGATTTATTTCTTTAATTTGAAGAAATCTAAAGCTGAGGTGCATCGATTACATGTCGAAGCATTTTGAAATGGTGCTTTGAGCGAGAGAAGTTATATATTGTGAGTAGTTTCGAAAATTCAAGATCTGTGAATTTTAAGTCAGAAGCAAAGAACGTAGCGGAAGATTTTTAGGGGAAGATTCATGCTTAAAACGAAAGACCTTGCACTTACATTAGGAACGACTCAATATAAGAAGTTTTAAATAATTTAAAATCTTTGTGGGAATGATTCAAAAACAAGTGAGCTTAAGCCTATAAACGTTGAAGGCCCATTTTGCACATGTGAGATGGTGCTTACCAGAGATAAGCGATTTTTTTCCCTTTTTTGCATCGTATAGTCACTGGTGATGAAAATTGGATCCACTAAGATTACTCAAGGAAAAGGAGATCTGAAGGACCTCTTGGCTATGCTTTAACACCTGAATATTCATGGAAAAACACTCCTATTGTATATTTCGAGCGATCAATATGCTATCGAGTATTATGAGTAACTCAAACCGATGTAAGTTGGCTCTGGGGCTCTCTAACTAACACAATGAAATTGAGCCAAACACTCAAGGAAGAACGTACCCATTTCTACCCAAGACATGACAAAATCATTCTCCTGCATGATAATGCTCTTCCACATGTTTCGGCTTCAATCAAAACCTACTTCGAAACATTCAATTTTTAAGTCGTACCCAATCCGCCCTATTCATCTGACATTGCCCCTTCCGATTATCACTTATTCCTATCGATGGCCCATGACCTGCTTGAGAAGCACTTAACATCACTTGAAGATACCGAAAATTGGGTTAATTCGTGAATAGACTCAAAAGATAAAGTGTTGTTCCGACACGATATCCGTATGCTGCCAGAAAGGTGTGAAAATGTAGTGCCTAGTGACTGACAATTCTTTGAATAAAACATACTTTCTTTAACAATAAATGCCGTGATTTTGATTAAAAAGAAAGTCCGAAAAGGTATTTGTATTCCTAATATATCAATAAATGTAGTAAAGGAAACATTCCCCACCCCCACCCCTCTCTCGCTCTCTTTGCTTGGGTTTTGATACATGAGAAACTTTACTTACACGGACTACTGAAGTCTACGAACTCTACTAAAGTCGTAGCATCTTAGAATTTTAAGGATTTTTAAAAGCTTAGGTTTAAATTCATATTTTGGCCTTATTTGAAATTCTGCTATTTTTTTTTAAGAAGTCTCTCATGGGTATTATGTTTCTCTAGCGGGCTGAAATATAAACAATTTTCAAACAGGTATAATTTTTTTAAATTTAAATTAAATAATTCGAATCGTTTACACATTATTTATAAAGGAATGGGGCTTCAGAAAAGTATAAAATGTTTAAAAATATAATCATAATTTTAAAAATTATAAGCATATGAAAATAAGAAAACTTTTCTATAAGAAATATTTATTAAGTTTTACGTCGCGCATGCTATTTTCTAAAATAGTAGCTTTAATTATACTAGTTATAAGTTGATTAATAAAGTTAAATGTATTCTTATTACACTGTAGATATTTTTATATAAATAGAATAATAACTTACATATTTTAATAAATAAAAAAATATACATTTTTAAAAAATATTTAAAAAATTGGAATATTTTACAAATATTTTGAAATACAAAAGATATATTATTCTTAAATGATGTAGGGTTTAAAGAGTATGATGCCTTTTATAATTCTATAAAGTTTTATACATCAGAGGCTACTATTTTAGAAAATAGCGTGCTCAGAACAAAAAATACGTAATATTTATTATAAAATTTTCATATGCGTATGTGATTTTTAAAATTTTTATTATATTTTAAACATTTTATACTTTTCTGAAGCCCCATTCTCTTATAAATAATGTGTAAAAGATTCGAATTATTTAATTTAAATTTAAAAGAATGATACGTGTTTGAAAATTGTTTATATTTTCAGCCCTCTAGAGAAATTTAACACCTCTGAGACCTCTTTATGGGAAATATATTCAAACTGCCACAATGCATGGATAGTTCTTCTATAGTTAACAATAGTTCCAGTAGTTTTCAGGTAAAATATTGAAAATGCATCGAATGAGTTTGAAAACATTTCTAAGAACTGTAAAAGGCCTTTACAATAGTTTTTTTTAACAAAAAATACCTACTTATAATGATATAATATTCTTCCTTGTGTCGTAAATAATTAAGCTAAAATAAGTGTCAATTTATCAATAACCAAGCTAAAATGTTATTAAGGTATACTTGTTTATGTATAATTCTCGATATGAATATTCATCAACAAAAAAAATTGTTTCCAAAATATTTCCTTTTTTTATAATTACTGGTAGTTAGAACTAAGATACTGTATTTAAAAGCATCTGAAGAACTGCAATACAAAAATGAATATGTGTAGGAAAAGATTAAGAGAAAAAGTTGATAATAAAGGCCGCAAAAGAATTTTCTGTCGTGAAATGTGCAAAGAAAATAGCTTGGTGATTAAGGCCAGATATAATTAAAAGTAACTGTTCTTCCAAACTGCACTAGATTCTAAACTAGTTTGGAAGGACAGTTGTGTTTACTTGTCATTTATTAAAAATTTCACAGCAAAACTGTTCAATTCGGTGAATTTGTTATGCACTTTTTTTAACAAGTACTTATAAACTTTGTAAAATGACATTTTTTTTCTCTATCAAACTTTTTACAATAATTTTGTCAGGTTTACTTAGATATAAAAATCAATAACTTGATTCCATTTGATTTTTTTTTCTATTTATACCCTTTTTGAAAATTTTAAAGTTCAGTTATTGCACATATGTTGCGTATATGTGGTGACAGTCACCAGAGTCACGTTTATACTAGGCTCAATCTCTGAGCAAATCGTAAAATCAACAGAAAATTGTTTGTCTTTAATTTATTTTTCTAAGTAGATTAAATTTTTAATCATTATTCCAAAACAAATGCGACGTTTATTAATCTCAGAATTTATTAAATTTCTTACACTGAGACAGTTCGCATATTTATTACATGAATATTTAAGACTCCTAACAAAGTTAACTCAAACAACTTTTTAAACTTCGATTTATAAAACACAAGTCAATATAGTAATCATAGAAAGTCTTTAATAATTCTAATGCTTTCCGAATTATGTAAGGAATGCATTCTGAGTGTTAGTGTAGGGTCACAACGCAATTAATCCCTAATTATGAAAAAAAAATTCCACTTCCGTTCCCTTAAAATCAATGAATAATTCATTTCCCCACTTTCAAAATCTCATTTTCATACAAAGTAGTTTCCACAAATCCATTATCCTAGAATCTTAATCAACAACAAGGAACAATAGCAATGACATTAAATTCAGATATTTCTTTTCGGGATCTTTGTTATTTTCTTGTTATTTACCTTGTATGTGCTTATATTAGTTTCCTACGCATATAGTTTGATTTTCACTATTTTGCTATTTGAATTACAAAATTAATTTTTGTGTTTAAATGATTAAGCATCCTATAGATTTAAATAGTTTCACTTTTAATTAATATTTCACTGTAAAGAGTACTTAAATTATTAGATATAAACTGTTCAAAAAATCGTTTGAGCACCACAATTTTGTATCTGTAAAAATTATGCGCGCGCGATTACCATTAGTTCAAAATAATAACCTTACGGTCCGTTATAAAGTATTAAAATAGACACTGGTCCTTAGAGTTAATTGGGTTGGGAAACACTGATCTAAAGTCTTATTTGACAAAGAAAATTAATAATAATAACGTTAACAAAAGAAGATTCAAAGAAATAACATTAATCAGGACAAAAAATTTTAACCCTAAGATATGGCACAATCCTATTTTAAAAAAATCTGAAACAAACATTTACGATTTCTTGATAAGACGAATAGAATAAATGTTAATTTCTTTGAGTAGAGCTATTAATATGAAACCGTACACAGTTGAATTTGAAGTAGTCAAGTCTATTTGTCTTAAAAAAAATGAATAGTTGTTAATGTTTTTTTATAAAAAGAAATAGGTCTTTCTACGAAATATTATACTTGTTAAATTTCTTGTAAAGAGTAGTTAAGTATTATTGACTATGGAAAAATTTGTATTCCGGATATCTTCTATTACAATAAAAGCAATATGGCTCGAATTTCGTTCATTCGATAACAATAAAAATATATTTAGAGCATTTTTTTTAATTGAGTTCTTATGTGGGGTGGTGTGCAACTAAGATTTCGGCCTTTTCACTTGACCATGTTCAATTTACGAACTTCTTCGTTAATAGATTTCGTATTGATTCTCAGTAGGATACTAAAACGAACAATGAATCAATCTATTTTATTTGAGTTTTTGTTTTAAACATACTTTAATAGTTTTTTAATTAAAGTACAACTCCGCGGTTCAAAAAATAAATCTCATAATGGCGAGAATAAAGAATAAATGAGAGGAAAATTGCCATTAAATTCATTTAAAAAAATCATTTATCACGATTTGTAATAAACATGTTTTTTTCTTCTAACTTTTTTTGCGTCTCTCTTTGAAAATTCTTTTTAATCACACATTCTGTCTTGTTAAAGTAAAATAAAAAATGAATGTTAACGCCATTATATTAGATTTCTTAAAGTTTGTTTTTTATTGCTGAAAATATAAGGAGAATAATTTGGTTTCATTGTTTATTTATATTTGTAGGAAATATATCATTTGTTTGTATTGGTCCGCCATGACACTTACAACCATAGGCAACACCAACCCTCCTGAGACAGATGTTGTAAGTAAATAGCAACTTTTTTTCTTCATTTTTTTACAATGATTTAAATGAATTAGGTAAATTTTTTTACTTTAATTATTCATATAGAAAAATTATATATAATTCACAGACATTTTGAATAATCTCAAAGTATAACTTAAACACCTTAAAGTATTGTCCTTTTTCAATATTTTTATTATCGTATTTCTACTAATAGTAGTGCTGGTTTGATATATTCTTTGGGTGGTATAGGGTAAATAAAATACCTACCGCGGATCAACAGGTAGAAGTCCAACCTCTTTGAGGCAATGGCATTCCTTTTATCCAACAGAGCTAACACCTGCTCATATTTTTAACTGTCCAGCTATTCTTGCTTCTCTACAAGAAATAAGGGCCCTTTTTTTCGTCAACAAATCTCTATGTAGCCGCCCTTCCCGTATAGTGGTTACTGACGCTGACTGCGGTGTCATAGGGGCTGGGTTCGAATCCCGGGTAAGGCATGGATGTTTGTGTTGTAATCCTTCTCTCCTTTGTGATGTTGACTTCACGCTTACTTCTGTGTAACCCCTTGTGTGATACAATCTGGTGCACGAGGTTATAAATGTTCTCAATAAAAACAACCTCTATGAGGATGATATTGAACAGATGACCCAAACAGTCATCTGGCCCATGGTACTGCCTGATTCGGTCTCGCCATGGACACGACATCATCATCATCAGTAGTGCTGGTTCTAGTCAGAGAATATGTTTCGAAATAAAGGAATGATTTCATAACTTGGCTTTGGTGAGCCGAATTGCCATTCTAAGACTTGTACTTCTTTTGTTAATGAATATACTGCTGAATAAATTGTTGGCAACTATTTAAATTACAATTAACACCGGTCGTGATGTACTGAACCTCCACTCTCGTTGATGTGAGAGTTTATAGAAGGAAGATTCATCATTAAAAAAAATTAATTTCACAACCTTACGGGTACTATATAAGGACCTTTAATTAAATTATTGAAGAGTTTTAAACTACTCTAAATAATTACACTGAAAAATACTTATCATTAAAGGTAGACACTCGACTGGATTCTTGAACATCACGAGATTCTTAAAGATTCAAATTTAAACTCTGATTTAATCTCATCCTCTCTCTCTATTGCTATCTTCTCCTTCTCTCTCTCTCTCTCTTGGGAACTCAATTCACTTGACTTTAAATAGTAGTTCTGTTTTGCATAAATCATGGTTCATTTACAGGAAGAGGTTCTCCATTCACACAATGTACGAATTGTTCCCCTTAAGAATTAATATATGTGTGCAAATATGTATAAGGTAATTCGAGGGAAGATGGCAGTTCGTCAATAGTACTTTTATGCGTCGATAGATGGCAATTTTGAACCACTTGTGTGAAGAGTCTGGTCTGACATTGAGCGTGGCTTGTGAATTTATCTGAATGAATCGTCTTTAATCAGCCTTATTTTTCGATCTTTTAAACATTTAAAGAGTGGTGAGTGCAACTTTTATAATATTCCTTTCCACATATTTAAAGTCCATAAACGTACTTGTTATTTTTAATAAGATATTAGCAATATAAGTGAGTTTCGCATAACGTTACACATACGATACATGTAGAAAAAAACGGGCATAACACTACAGCAATAAGGCAATAAGCGTGGGGGGCATCTGTCCCCTACACTTGGGGAAAGAGGCCACATGGTTCAGGAATAAATGAAATGAACTTTTAAAATTTTTTTCATCTTATAACACTGTATATTATCATATAAAATATATAAGTACAATTAATAATTAGGCTGTGTGGATGATACAGGAGATCTACATAGAATGGGATGTGCAGGGCTGAAGTCGACTACTACTTCAGCCTGCTGTAGACTGTTCTGCAGGAAAATTCGCTTTTAGCAAACAAATTATGAAAGAATTTAATTTTTGTTCCTTGTTTTTCTATAGTCATTGTTATTTCACATTTAATATTTTTGGTAATGTTTCTCTTTTTATTTTGTCTTATTCCCCTATATATGGGGAAAGATGCCCCAATTAAATGAATTTTTTTAACATTAAATTTTTCTTGTTTATTTTCATACTAAGAAGAGAATTAACTTGTATACATAACCAATTAAATATTGAAAAAAAGGTGTATTTTTTTCATGTCATTTCAATTTTCAATGTATTAAGCGAAAAATCATCAACTGTGGCGTCTTTCCCCAAATTACCTTACATATATATAGAGGGAGAGAGAGCCCGTTCCAGAGCAATAAAATCTCCCAGAAGTTTTTACTTGTTTGTCTTTTGAAGAAATTTCAAATAAAAAGGAACTTAATATCAATGGCAGAAATTACTATTTCTATAAATGCTTCGGTAAAATATGTATCAGTAAAATCAATATTAAGGGAAGTAACTCAATCTAGTTTACATACAAATTCTGTGTGAATATATTTTACCCATCATATATTTACCGTATATTATCCCACCGTAGAAATATTTACTGGAAATATGAATATAATATGAAATTAGTTATATTAAGTAAGATATTAGTAAGAGCTTGTAAAATAAGCCAACTATTGCGCCTTAATTAAATTTTAAAGTAGAATTAAAAGAGCACTCTTCCCAAGAATTTAGTTTTGTAATGAATTCCTTTCTACATGAATGTGTTAGCATTTCATTTACATCAAATAAATTAGCTGCATTTGTAGTACTTTGTTGGCTATCACTAATATTTATTTTCAATTTTACACTGCATCATATCATAATATCATTACATTAATAAAAATGAGTTGTTTATCCACTGCCTTTAGAAACCGCTCTCCTTACCTTAACACTTTTAAAAGCTGTACTTTAATGAAATATAATAATGAAATGGGAGAAAAACGCGAAATAAGGTGTGTTTATTTAATAAGCAATCGACGGCAGTTGGCGGTGATTACTTTTCGAGCATCTGGCTATCTAGAAGCTATTATCGAAAAGTATGTATAATGATTGTTTGATACTGACAACGAGAGCTATGCAAACATCGATAAAAGCTAGTTCTCATCCATTAAATAGTGGACGAGAATTTGCTTTTGATAAAGATGAATGTGTGCTGGCTGCACTTTTGAAACATATTGTATTAGAGTCTTACTGATAGATTTTATTATAAATTATTGGAAAATGTTGTGTGAGTTCCTTTTTAAAACACTTTATAACTGAAGTAGAATAAAAGATAAAATTTTTCTTCTAAGGTTTAAAAAATGTTGTGTGTGTTCGCTCATTCGTTCATTCGTGCGTGCATGCTTGAACACTTATGAAACATTATTACGAATTTCGTAAAACGTAACAGATTTCTAGTTTCATATAATTTATAAGAAATCAAAAATTATAATAATCACATTAAATACTGTTTAGAACAAAAATAGCAAATTAATTTTATCTATAGTTATCTGTGCAAAGAAATCATAAATTGTTAATTTTAGATTGTTAGGATCTTTTATTAATAAATATAAATAACCATAGTTCTATGAATTTTCGCAGCATTTAAATAGCTGCTTCTAAATCATAAATGACTGTATCTGGCTCTCTAAAAATAGTAGATACCAAAAGTTTTATTAAAAAATATAGTTTTATAGAAAATTGCAAAAACATTCTAGTATTATTCCAATAATTTTAGTTGTTACTTAATTTAATTTATAATTATATAAATTAATTTAATTCTTATGCCTATTGATAATGCTAGCAATCAGCCTTTATTTTTCAAACTTCAAATTTGTATTTAGATCTCTGAATCTCACAATTTTTTTAGTGTTCTTTGATTAGAATATGCTGAGGGCACATTTTCGAATGTTTTTATTAATAAAGGATTTCAAACTTCTATTCATTGTATCTCATAGGGTTTTGCTCAGTTTTTGTAAGCAAAAAGGGAGAGTTGACTAGTCAAAAAACTGGTTAAGCTCCACGTTTTTCATAAAGCATTCCTCGGGCTGTAATGTTCATAATATTACAGTATCCTTCTCTGTATTGTCTCCAAACTTTTAATTATCTGTTTTAATCTTTAGTAATCAGATCATTTTTGTTTTTCAAATTAAGTACGTTAAAATTGATGATTCAATTTTAAAATATTCATGCATATCATTTTATTCTTTTACGTTCAATAATGAATAATGTTCTTTGCTAAAAATGTTATTTTGAATTTTAAATCACACAAAGAAAAATTTCATAATATATGTGGGGGAAAAAATAATAATAATTTTAAAAACTCAAAAATATTTATGAATATTTTTAGAACATATTGTATTTTACATAAATGCTTATTAACTATCGTTTGTATACTGATTTCATAAAGGTGCAACTAAAATAAATTAGAAATGTAATACTTTGGACAGCGTATTACACCTTAAAATCGAAAAATAGTTAATGTACTGAATGTTTCTAAATTTTAATGACGCTATATAGAGTATATGTACTGCAATTATAATAAATTAATATTGAAATATTTTCTCTCGATTTGGATAGTAGTATTTGATTTTCTGATTTCAAACAAAAGTATACGAAACATTTTGAGACAGATTAATTTTCGGTAAATGTTATATTCATGATTTGCAAATCTCTTTAAGGTATCCGACTACGTTCGGAACCTTGATTTTGCAAAAGCGTATAAATGGATAATATTTATGATATTTAGTGTCTCTTACATTAGAAAATGTATATAAAATTGTTTTAAGAATAGTATTATAATAAAAAGTTATTTAAGTACAAAATATTTTTGAAAAAAATAAAATAGAATAACAATTTTCAATATTCTCCTTTTGGAAAATGCTTCTATTATAATAATATTTCGCCTGTATATAACTCAGATCTCGAAGAGGCTCAACTAGAATTTTTGAAATATGTAACTTAGAAGTTTTATCCATGTTTTATGACAACAGAGGGGAGAAATTTTAAGAAAAAACCAATAATTTTTTTCAATGGGTTGTAACTCTGAAAATAATGTAATTTTCAAAAGTCATAGTTGAGCCCTGTATAGAAGTTTGATCTATATAAGTAAAAAGTATTATTATAATGAAGCAATTTTAAAAAAAGGAGAACATTTTTAAAAAGGTTATTCTTAAGTTAATTTTTTTGCCGAAATTTGTTTTTTTAAATAATTTTTGTCAAAATGTCCTTATAAAAAAATTTTATACATGTATTCTAATCTAAGTGACACTAAATATCATGAAATTTATCCATTTATGCGCTTTTGCAAAATCACGGTTCCGAACGTAGTCGGATAACTTAATCACATATACCGACATTTAAATAATAACTGACTGGAAAATTAATAGGAAACTAACATAGAATTAACATAGTTCTTTATTAATACTGAAAATTTTAAAACTAATAACCAGATCATATTAGATGCATCTGCCTTATATGAATGAATTTATGTGTGAAAGAAAAGTATGAAAAAAGTGTGAAAAGCTACATAAATGTTTTTAAATTAAATGTATGGAGAAACCACAAATAAGCTTGCATATTCTTGATTGAAAAAGTGGTGTAAATAATTTTTTTTTGCTTATTGACACTTCTTAGTGTAGCTGTCTCCTTTCATTTAATTGTAAAATACCCGGTGTCCGAAAATTCTGACTACACTCTCAAATATTAATTACCAAAAAAATAAATGAATGAAATAAAACAAATTCTCCCTTCCAAATTACAGCGTGGTGGTATCCCATTTATGCTGTACATGTGATACAGATTTAAACTCAATAAACCATGCTACAACTTGTGCTTGTTCTTGTGGTGAAGCCAATTTGAAATGAAAATGGTGAAAAACGAGGATGCAGTGCCATCTAGTTTGCATTTTATTAAACAGAAACTAATCTTTTCTTTATGGAACAGAAGAAAATCGTTAGTGAAAATCTATGTTTGTTCATTTTTAATTGATTTTTAAAAGAGTAGTTATACTTTTTGGAATCCTATATCAGGGAGGGCGTACCAGTAGCACGTGTGCCATTGATGGCATGCCACAGAATATTATGGGCACGCCATCAATCAAAAGGGCTTGCATTTTATTCCCAAATTACAAAGTTCGCTATGAAGTAATCCTCATGTGGGATCTCATTCACGTTTTTGAAGCTAAACTGCATGCTTTCATAAACGATAATATTACAAGAAATTACAAGTGCTTCCCAAACTTGAAAAAATATGAAAGATTTAGATATCCATGAGAAACCAGACCATGAAAAATAATTTATTTCCGTAATTTATTCTTCAATCAAGGAATTTTCAGCGAAATGTTCTCAGTTTAAATAATTATCGAAAACGCTCAAGTTTATTATGTACCCTGATGTGCCTTCATTTGATAAACTAAACTTGTTCCAGTTCAATTGGTTGGAAATTGAAATGCAACTGATTGATTTCTGGTGTAGTTCAATATGGATTCAAAAATTTATTGAAACAAGGAAAAAGTTCGATTGGATATATAGCAAAAATGCCAGTAATGAAAGTCTGGAAACATGGAATTCGATTCCAGACGCATTTAACTGTTTGAAGAAGCTGACTCATGCTATTATAACTACATTTTCATCTACCTATGCCTATCAGTCATTATTTTCAGAGATGAATAATATTAAAGACTCGCTTAGAAACCGTTTTACAGATGACTCCAATTCAGCATGCATTCTACTAAAAGTAACATCTTAAAATTCCATTATAAATTATTTCTCTCTAATCTGCTACACAGAAGTCACACTAATATTACTTTAATTTTAATTACACTTACAGCTAAAAATTTACTGCTATACAGTGAAAAATGTATTTTTTCGTGATGAATGAAGAGTTTTGAGTTGTTAGTAATTAGTTTTATTATTTTCCCAATAATCACGTCAGAATTATTTGATGGCACGTCTATACCTCATTAAATATTTCTTCAGAGAAAGTGGCTCATTGATCCATAAAGGTTCGCAACCCCTGTCCTATATATTAAATTTCCCTTCTTTCTTTATATTCTGTCTTAAACTATTTAACTCCAAGTACATCCTTTGGCCACTGTAGCCTAGAGATTATGGTCACGAACTCCAGACTGGAGTATTGTGGGTTCGAGTCATGGTGCTATTGAAGTCCCACCATGCTGATGCGCATTAAATCTGCCGAGTCTTAATGTCCTCCTGTTGGTGTGATGCAGTTGTTAGGGGAGGGATGTGCCAGCTCACACAGGTTTCATCTTTTTCACTTGACCCAGCCTTAAAATTAAGAAGTCTGTCCCCCATAGCCCTCGTGTGGCTTAATAGTGTGACGTTAATATAACACTCCTTCCCTACCCGAGTGCAGCAAATTTACGCATGCGCACTTGCAGCAACGGTTTCAATATTGTTCCCGGACTATTGTTGTTTGCAGATCGGTTTTGTTCATGTTAAGCTCCACATTAAAAATGACGTCTTTAAAATGTATTTCGATAAACTCGCAATTGAGATCTCTCTTACTATAATTATGTTTATATTTTTATTATAGTTATATATTTTATTCTTTTGAATACTGTTTTATAAATTCGCTGTTTTGTTGTGCAGGAGTACATCTTCACTGGAGTCATCTTTCTGACCGGTGTGTTCGTGTTCGCCACCGTCATGGGAAATGTGGGTGACGTCATCTCGAGCATGAACGCCAACCGGCAAGAGTTTCAAGCAAGGTGAGATCCTCGACAAAACTGGAAATTCATGGTCCAGTAAATACCGAAAAGAAATAGTATATGTTTACGTTGAATTACTTCTTTCTAGAACTTCATGGGGAGTCCTAGAAATTGTAATGTAAATAAACTAAAATGTATATGTTATGATATTGCTTTATTGAAAGATTTACTTTTGAAACGAAATTTCCCTCAAAATTTTAATGGAGTGAAATGGAACACTTTTAACTAATTGATAAGCATAGTGTCATAATTTATATGGTCATAGCGATAGCAAATAATATATATAAAAAATTAAATCAATCTTTTTCTAATCAATCTTCGTTAAAAAAACGTACTGGCGTCATCTGTTGTAGCCAGTTGTAACTCCGACAGAAATAACGCAAAATAAATTTAAAATTGAAAAATAAAATTTAATTAATGAATTAATAATTGAACAAAAAATTTAATTAATGAATTAATAATTGAAAAACTGTATTAATATCAAGTGTCATCCACTCTACAAGTTTAAAAAATGTATCTGAACTTCAGTGTATCAAAAGAAAGTATTTTATTAACAATTGAAAATTTGAACAAGATCTATATATACATATATATATATATATATATATATGTGTGTGTGTGTGTGTGTGTGTGTGTGTGTGTGTGTGTGTGTGTGTGTGTGTGTAGCAAGAGAGTGAACTAATTGTAGAAGTTGAAAAAAGGACGAGAAAAAGGGCAACTTAGTATAAGCTTTAAAATATTTAAGAATCCGTCATTTCATGTGATCTTATCGAAGCATGATAAGTACAGCATTCCTGCAAGAAAAGACTCCAAATGGTTCTAATATTAGCATGAATTCAAGAATTTAACTCTTTGTTTTCATTATATCTAGGTATATATGGTTACACAAAGGTAATTAATCGTTCCAAAATCTTGTTATAGTTCACTTTAAATGAGTTATTTTTCAAGAATATCAGTTTTTTCCACTATTATACATAGATTTTTAGTAATTACCACTAAATTGTACTTACTTAGCAATTTTACTTTTAATTCTGTTAGAACAATGCAGGTGACTATTAATGTATTCAATCTCTCTCGTGGCGCAATAGCCCAGTAAGGGCCAAGGCCTACTGTGCCTATCTCAATTTTTGTGACCTTAGGCTCTGAGGTGCATGAGCAGATGTCCCGGGCCAAGTGGTCAGTCTGTGGCGGTGGATATCTGTATGAACTAGTACCAACATCACGCGTTGACGATCGTTTTGGCGTGATTGGTTACGTACTTGCGTTCGAAATGGAAGGTACCCAGAACGAACCTTCTCCTCTCATTGGTGACCCTGGCCGTAAAGGAACCGCACCCTTCACGCGCCGCAGTCGTGCGCCATCTATCCACCGCACAACAACTGCCGTCTATCATTGACGCAATTCTCAAAGAGTCGTCCCCACACAAATGACGCAATCAAAGTCGTCTCACAAATGACGCAATTCTCAAAGCCGTCTACACGAAGACGCAACCACCAGGCGCAACTGCGTACATCTGCCACGAATATGGTATCGTTGTTCGCTATTCGTCAAACACTGGCGGGGAGTATGTGGCGGTGGATATCTATATGAACTAGTACCAACATCACGCGTTGACGATCGTTTTGGCGTGATTGGTTACGTACTTGCGTTCGAAATGGAAGGTACCCAGAACGAACCTTCTCTTCTTCAAGTCTAAAACGAAACCCTCATTGCTTAGTTTCCAAGCACAAGCTTAGTACTCATTTTACCGACCCGCAGAAGCGAGGAAAGGCTGAGTTGACGTTGCCTAACCCGGGTTTGAGCCCCGTACCTGTGACGTGGAAGCACGATACGCTATCACTCGATCAGTAGGCTTAATGTGTTAATTACTAAACATAAAATATTTACATTATTCAAAGTGCAGTAAATTATGCTTTGGTTGGTATATATTTATGTAATCAGTCTATCTTCAGACAAATTTAAACTCATAAAAATGTCCTTTTCAGCAGATACCTTTTGCGATAAAATCAGAAATTATTTTTCGTGCTTAGTTGGTTATATAATTCCATGATTATTGTGATTCTATCCTTATGTTTATACATAAAAAAGTCTGCAAATTATATAAAAAGAAGTTTATAATGAAGATTCCGAAAAAAAATATTCGCAATTATAAAACATTTTTACTATGATAGAGAAAAATGAATATTTCTTTGGTTCTTGAAAATACACTGCAATCATTTTTATTTAAAATATGCAGTTTTATGTGACACAAGAAAATTTATTTAAAAACTCTGAGGATCGATAGCATTATTCTTTTCATGTTTCTTGTTCGAAAAGTAATGTTTCTGATAGTCAAGGATTGTAGAACCATTAAATAAGCTTAATAAATTTAAAACTTAATTTTAAATATTATTAAATAATATTAATTAATAAATTTCCTGTTAAAATTGTGTTACATTTTTAAAAACTACAAGTTCATCTAATAATATCTTGAAAGGATTTATTTACACAATGGTAATAAATATCATATATTTAGTGTGTTGATGAATTTAAAAGCATAATGAAGTTTTCCTATTGTCACCTTACTGCTGTCTTATGAAATCGATAAAAATTGAAGTCTTCTTGTTGCAAATCAGTAACCATACAAGCGCATTTCATGAAAAGTGCGGGTGAAATCTATCGCCAAAACTATATTAAATAATTATATGTTTTCATTTGAAATAATAAATGCAACTATTTTCTTTCGAGCCATTAACATAACTTTTGATTGCGAATGAAAGAAAATTTTAGGCAATTTCTTAATTTTTATCAAAAATATTGCGTTATTTTAAAAATAACCAATCCAGTCAAAAATGTCAAATTTATGTACAATTTTGAACATTAAAAAACATGTTTTGTTCCCACAGAGGTTTTTAAGTGTATGTTAGGCATACAAGCTTTATTTATTTATTTCATTTTAGGATGGATCACATACAAATGTATTTGACTCACAAAAAAGTGCCAGCTTCACTTCAACTGAAAATTAAAAAATGGGCTGAATATACTTGGACGAGGTAAAACGATTCTTTCTCTCTCTACCTTTTGTTTTGTCTCTTTAATACTTCTGCAAAGATAGATAAGATCTTTTTAATTTTGCATTTATACGAGCCCTTTATTAATATTAAAGCTCAATAAAAGTAAAAAAAATAGTTAAGTCTTGATTTGTATATATATCTTACACACAAATGATAAATATCAGGCAGTTTAAGGTAAGCTTCTAGGATGTTATGAATTAATTTTGTTAATATACACACACAGTACCCTTTAAATATCAATTCTTATTATTGAAACATAGTGAAGTAACGTACACATCCGCATCGCGAAATGGACGAGGATTTTAGGAGCTCCAAAGCCTAACTATTACACCTCTGTTGAAACAGACTGTTGTGCACTATTTGTTTACCTTTAGAATATTTTACGTTTTCGGGTTTAAATTCTTCTTTAATCGACATATTTCTCATTTCTATCTTTGTGATTAGAATTCCACAAAAGTGGCCAGAAGTTTTGCAGTAGAATCTTCTATAATAAAGAGAAATTCTTTACCATTCTGATAAAACTCAACTGTGAACTTCATATGCGCACGCTCCAAATGAACTTGAAACGTCAAATTAGTGTCGGGGGACTGAGAGGTTCTAAGATGTTTTAAAATGAAGTAAAAACACAGCGAGAGTTTTGTGTGGGAGAAACTTACCTTTGTATTGTTCAAAGAAAATGGGGTTTCAAACTGAAAGAAAAATTACATTTAATATATATTAATAATACTGATTTAATCATATTGGTTTTGTGATGTAGTTTGGCTTCGTAAACAATAGCAAGATTACAATTCCTATTTCAGTATTGACTGAAGGAACAAAAGTTTGCTTTCCTTAATATAATTTATTCTTGATTAAATTAATTTGTCAGTAAGCATTATTTACGACCCAATGGCCGGTTTTGCACGAGACAATTTTGGGTCAATCAGCTGGTTTTCTGCCATCACTCCTTAGTGTGAAGAGAGGATACAAAGTTTATACTGAAAAGGGAATGCTCAACTCATCGGTACAATGATCAGAGTCCAAAGAAGAAATAAAAAGCTTTCTCCATTCTCAACACACAAGTGGCCTCGTATAAAGAGCGCGCGCGAGCGTAGCTTCCTCAGTATCCTTTTAGAAGAGTCAACTAGTGGGGAGAAGAATGCAGTTTTCGAGTGTTTGAGTGAATGCCAGGGCAGGGAGTGCCAGTTGCATGTGAGCGAAGGGACCCAAGCGATTTGTATTCAAAACTAGCTTCCGACTCTGTACTCTTTCTATTATGTGCGGCACAAGTTGACTCATGTGAAAGAGCCCTAACTCAGAACACTTTTTTTAAAACAGGAAAATTCTCAAAAACTATTTCCATTATTAATCACTTTCAAAGCTTTTTTAAAAAAATTTCTGTCTTATTTGCTTTCTCATTTTAAGATGAAATTACGCTACCTCTATAGACGCATCACTGAGATTCACCTAAAAAAAATTACTTTTGATTGAGACATAAATATCTCCTCTTTGTTTCAAGATATTTCTATTTTTTTCCCCAACAGGCAATTCTTTAATTTCCCTTTTGCGTTTCAGAACGAAGGCCACCGATGAATCTCGACTCTTGAATATGCTTCCAGAGAGACTCAGGGCGGAAGTTGCAGTTCACGTGCATCTAGACAGTCTCAAGAAGGTTATTTGCATAATGCATTCTTTTTGTGTGTATTCAAATTAGAAAAATACTTCTTGTTTAATCCAGCGTAACAGATCACAGATTACGTAGACAAGCACAATGCGAAGAATATAAATGTCCTGATTCAAAATTTTAACTTGCTATAATCTTGGTAATAGTCGGAAAGATGTAATGGAGACTTTAAAAATGAATAAAAGGAGTGGAGTGGAGTAAATGTTTCCCGACAAGTTTAATTGGATTATTTATTCTAATACGAGGAATTATTGAATACTATTCATTTTGTACTAATGATTGAGATTTGAGCATTCTGATGCCTTATAAATGAAGGAATTGTCTTTTCTTTCCTTTGTGATGCTAATATTGAATGCTTTAATCCTACAATTTATTGAATATATGAAAAGGTTTTCATTACAAAATGTACCATAATTTTATTGCAGTTTGTATGCACGCAAAACGAAAATATATAAATATGTATTAATAGGAATTTTTGTCTTTATTTACTGGCAAGAAAAGATGGATATCGATCTCCAGTGTTTGCAACAGTTTGATTAAAATATGAGATTGAACATTAAGAAACTTGTAATATCAGTATTTTACATGTATATATAAATATTTCAAACACAGCTATCATATTTAAATTAAACTAATCCCTTAAGATTCAAACCCCTATACTGATATGGTTCTTTTCAAATTTTGAGTAATGGTAGTTAACTTTTAAAATAATTATGAAATTAAAATTTTAATTCCCTTCTATGGAACTTCAAGGTACTGAAAGTATACATTACGATAAATTGTTTGCCCCAAATCCGATAAAATTTGAACGTTTTTAAATATATTTTGTTAGAAATATTGTTTACATAATATATGCTCTTTTTCATATTGTATTTTTTAAAGAAATACAATGTGTAAACATATATTGGATTAATAAGGAATTGTCTCCATATAAACATACCTGATTTTATGTTTGAAATTTAAATATACGAAATAAATATATTTGTATTTTCTTTAAAAAAATTTTGTTCTTTTTCCAATCTTGCATTATTTTTTTGAATTTCAGGAAACTGTAATTATTTTATTTATCATTTTGTAAATATTTAATATTTTATACAGTAAAAAGTTAATTTTAAGAAATATTTAACGTGATGTGAGTTGAATTTTAAAGGTAACATATATTATGACCCCTTTAAAATGAAAAGAAAAAGAATGGGAGGAAAAGGGGAGAGTATATTTAAACCATTTTTTTTTGTAATTACAGCAATTTTATGAGTTTATATTAAATCAAAGTTTTGTTGTTCCCTTTGAAAAAACAACTATATCTTTCTTTCAGGTTAAAATCTTCGAGCAGTGTGAAACTGGGTTTCTTTGTGAACTAGTATTGAAATTGAGATCTCAAGTGTTTTCACCGGGAGATTACGTCTGCCGTGTGGGAGAAACTGGTAAAATTTAATTTTAATCGATACAAATAAATTCTATTGAATGACATCTTTTAACCTAACACAGTATTGCTTTATTGAAACACAAATACACCTTGTATGACTTTAAAATATCCGATGGTAGGGAAAACTAATTTATACAGTCTTAAAATTTTTACTGAAGTACTGTTACAGTATTTGATCTTTCTTTTAAACCTGACTTCATAACTATGCTATGATTAGTAGGAATTACTAATAAAAGTATTCAGGCAGTTTTTATATTTATATCTATATTTATAAAGATAAGTGTGATGGAATTGCATATTTTTCTTTTAAACTAGAAATTTTCGGAATGATTTTTGAAAATATTTTCAATTTTTCAAAACCATAATTTTAAAATTTTATAAAACCTAGTATAGATGTGTTTAAATCATTTAGAAAAACTGGACTACGATTTATATTTTTAAGGAAATGTGTACTTTAGCATATAAAGCTAGAAGAAAGTTAAGAGAAGCATGAAATTTATATAACATCCCCAGTGCTAGTATTTCGTTTTACGTCTTCATGTAAAAAATATCCAGTATACTTAAAATTCTGGATAAGGTCCCTCTGTCAGTGTATACAATTCATTCGATAAATTTATTTAAAATTAATTATCATATGGTTTATTTATTTATTGTTTTAATTTATAAAATGCCCTAAATTTTTTCACAATTTTATTCAAAAAATGAATATCTTTATCACAACAATTAAGGTGATTATTTTATAAAACATTTACTTGAGTAGTTTTTAATACAAATCTGTACAAATGTAAAATGCAAATAATCATTTACATTTTATATTATTTTTTTAAAAATTAATTCCGAAATTAGTAAAATACATTAAATTATTACTATCATTTAACTCATGAAAATTTAATTTTCAAAGTACAACAGTGGTTCTCAAACTTTCACTACTGGCGACCCAATTTTCAATCATAATTTTTATGGCCCCAAAAAATAATAATGTATTGAATGCAATAATAATGCCTTTTGGCGCTAAAGCTACAATACGATCATAATTATAAACCGTACAAATTAACAAGATAAGTATTAAATTTTGTATATGTTACTTTTAAGTAATATATATTTTTATTTTTTTACTTTTAGTTCGATTCACTATAAAAGCGTGTTTTTCAGTTTGTTTTTAAACTATAATTTATTTTATTATTATTTTTATACTATACAAGATAAATATTACAATTCCAGTGAATAATTTAATTAAGAGAAAATAAACTTACCTACTTTCAAGGACTTTTCAATTTTCTTTGATAATTTGAGAAAAATCCAATAAAACTAGAGGCAGCATTTGAAAATTTCAATTCAATTCCAACGTTTCATGTCTATCGCTTTTCTCATATTTACTTTCGCTGTCTTGATTAATATGCATTATTTCAGCTGGTTCTTCAATTGCTTGATCAGTTTCAACTTCCTTCAATAGGGATCACAGATTCCCATTTTTTTATAGATTCTGCTCATTTACATTTATAAACCATAATAAGTCGTACAAAACAGCAATTAAAACCACAAAATTGTTCATGGGGAAAGTATAGCATGTTCATAGAAAATATTTTTGAACAAAAGTGGTCACGCAGGGAACTCGATCAAAACAAGTACCTTGATTGTAAAAAAACGTTTGCCACTCTAAAAAAAAGAGGCATATTTGTGACAAATTCATTTTATTATATATAGTTCCCATTAAGACTGTCTAATAGGAGGATATTGTCAATGTCACTTTAAACGAATCAACAGTTTTCCCAGAATTAACGATTTCATGAGCTTGGGTTGACTTTGTGTCTCATGCGACCGCTCTCATGTTAAAAGTGTATTCATTTCGAAAATATCAATGTCAGTTCTAAAAAATTAATTGTGTAAAACGTTTTTCATTAAGCATTATATGTTTAAGAATACTCATAAAAATACATCTTGGCCAAATAATCCTTCAAAGTGCTCAATATGCTTATCCACATGCTCATTCACATGGAAAAAAAAGCAACAGAAAAAATATTATTTACAACTTTCCTAAAAGAAAAAGAGATGGAGTGAAACATACCAGTAAGTTTGAAGGTCAAATATATGATAATCAAAAGTAATATTTTAGGGGTTAAAAGAAATGTAATAAAAAATCTCTCATCGTGGGATTACAGCAAAGCAAACAAAATGTCCTTTTTATTTGGTTATAGGATCAAAAATAGCTAATGAGAGTTTGAGAGTGAATCTTTTTTTTTGATGATCCAGATGATATATATATAAATTATATCAGTGTAAATGTGTATTTTTTATTATGTCAGAAAGCATTTTGTTTTACTTCATTCCAAAAAATTATTTTTTTAAACCTTTTATTTTCAATTTTCTCGCACCCCCTCGCAGGGTTATTGCCCCCCAGGGGGCGCGCCCACAGTTTGAGAAACGCTGAAGTACAAGAATAATATTTCTACCTTCTTTACTTGTGGCTTTAGGTTTCAATTTTCTGTGCACTCTTAATATCCGTCCATTTTCTCAGATATCATCAAACTAAGTTTTTTTACTTTCTTAAATGAGATTACTCTTACTCTATATTTTACCTGTATTTTAGTAGTTATCGCAGTAAAAAAAGGGAAATTATGCGACTTTTCTAATTTTCATTTCCTATATTTACACACACCCCACACTTGATCCGTATAACAAAAAAATGTTTCAAAAAAAGTTCCATGGATTTCACTATTTCTTAAGTGATTTATTTTTCTTGAAAATACCTTACTCTTTTTTACGAATTTTTAAGAAGAATCCATTCAAATTTTTCAAAGTGGTTTCAATTTAATAAAAAAAAATGTTTAAGTTGTTGGAATGACATCATATTTTTTTATTCTAATGTGATTTTTTTCTTCAATGACGTCTCTGTTATTTATTAAAAGAGATCTAAAATCTAAATATTCAAGAATTAAAATTTTCAAGCATTCAGTTTTAAAATTATTTTCATCAATGCAAAAACATAACCCAAGCCAAACAATAATAAAGAAAAGTTGAATTTATTCCTTAAATGTGATTTTGTTTCCTGTCACATTTTCATTAAGTTTTCTTAATATTTATTTATTTGTAAACCTTTTTGTGAATTATAAATTTTTAATTAATTGCACCAATAGAATTATCAGATTCCGTGAATTTTGCTGCATTGTTTTCAATTGTTTAACAAAATATATTTAATTTTTTAAAACTGAATGATTTTTTTTTTGCTGCCCTTAAGATTTTTTTTCTGTTTACTACTGGTGTATCAAAAAATATCTTAAGAATCCTTTATTGCAAAGACAATTATGTTTGTACTTTATTTCAGGTCGAGAAATGTTTATCATCAATCACGGAAAAGTTGAAGTAAGTTTTAAGTTAAAAAATAAAAGCATGTATAGTTTAAGTAAAATTCATTTGATAAAACTATAAACATAAAATCAGTTTAAAACATAAATACTGCATAAAATGTTATTATATTATGCTGCAATGCACATAATACATCTGCAAACTTTTAGTTTTTGCATAAAAATATTGTATGTAATGAAACACAAAATTTACTTATTAATTAATATTTTTGATAATATTTCAGTTAACATGAAATGAATTGATTGAAATAATAATATTATTAATGTTGATATTGAAATTATAATATTTATAATATTGATATTGAAATTATAATACTTGTAATATTGATATTGAAATTATAATATTTATAATATTGATATTGAAATTATAATATTTGTAATGTTGATATTGAAATTATAATATTTATAATATTGATATTGAAATTGTAATATTTATATAAATAACTTATTGCAGTTATTTATATTATATTTATATAAATAAATTTATAATGTTGTGTGCTGGCTGGGTTACGTAGTTGCTTAGGCACTGACCTTGTACGCACAAGTTTGCGGATCAGACCCCAGCCCAAGTCGGTGGATTTTCATGATGCAAAAATCGACAGGGTCGATATCGTATGATTATGTGACATGTAAAATATTTCTTGAGTGCCTGTTTGGCTTGGGTACTTCTAAGTACGGTTTCGCATCGTCAGAGCTGATGTTCCTCCCCAGAGAGAGGAATAGAGCTCTGATGATGCGAAACCAAAAAAATTACTTGAGGCGATTGGTATACCACCAATGTGGTGTCGCATTAAAAAAAAGATGTTAACTTCCAGGGTATGTATTAGATCGGAAAAATACCAATCCGCAACCCCAATAGGAATAAAAGCTTAAATGTTTAAAAATCCTACCAATTATTTTGCTATTGATGACTTTATTTGTATTTTAAGCAACTGACTCCTATTTAAAACTTTCACTTTTCTTCTTTTTTTCCATCTACTGTTAAATTGTACTTTAAGACATTTTAATCGTAGGGATATTAGATCAGTATTTTTTGGAAGTCATCTAGATATTTTAAGTGATCATTTTCTAGAAATGTTTCGGTGCATATAAAGCTATAATTCGTTAACTTCTAATTGTACTGTTGTTTTTTTTATCTGTGTACCAGGTACCACAATCTCTCTTTAAAAGTTTTATTTTCCAAATTTCCTATTTTCCTGTAATAATCAAATTCTTATAAAATGTATTTATATCCAAATTGAACAGATAGTCTTAACTGTTTTGGATTCAGTTATAGATAATCCAATTATGTCGATCTTTGAAGTTGAACGAGGGCTTTTAGTGACATATCTCGTTATTTGAACCTCAGTCAAGGGACGAGAACGACACCATTCTTAAAAGTCTTACCATTTACGTCAATGGTAAGACTTGGGGCCTCGAGACAGATTTAACATGCACCTATCCTTCTACGCGGTAGATCGTCAATAGTGCCACAACTCGAATTCACGCCTTGACAGTGCCGGAAACGAGTTCGGGATCATGATCACTCTGTTACCGCGGCCATTAATAATTCAAGGATTCTCAGTTTTTATTATAATTAATATGGTATTATAGACATTGAGAATGTGTGGGGGGGGAAATGGAATATCATTCCTTCAAATTCAAGACGCTAATCGAAGTTAATACTGAACTGAATATCAAAATTTGAATGAAAATAATTAACTGCGATTTTTATAACAAAATTGAGACAGATTTACTTTTCAAGCTTGAAATTAAAAGAAGACCATGCAATAATTCAAATTTGCTCTTTTTCTGAATCCTTTTTATTTTCGTAATTGGAGTACCTTTTCCAAACACAATTATCTAGTGAATTTTTAAAACAGATCATAGTAAAAAAAATGAGCTCTGGAATAAAAAAAGACTGGCTAGTAGCACGATTTTCGGCAAACTGGGCGACAGTCTCAGAGTTCTTGAAACAATACAGTCTTCGCGTTCAATGGAATCACGATAAACATATAAAAAAGAGGAATAGTTTGTTTACCCAGCATGGAAACAGAGCTCTTGATAACATTTAATGGAACGTTTGAACGGTAGCATGCTGATCATGAAAACAGACTCACGCCAACGTGCCTTCCATTCATGGTTTTGGATAAAAGCTTGTCAAAAACTGCGCACAAAGAAAAAAATAAAGTTGAGAATAACTATATAATTAACTCACAAAATTCCGTGTCGACAAATTTTTTGGCGCAAGAAGCTAGACTGTTGGATGCTCTCTAAGAATGGTCATTTATTTTCTAATAAATTTAGAAACAATATTTCAAAGATATTATAAAATTATTAGCCTTTCAAAAATTTTATGTGTGTGTGTGTGATTTCGAAGATTGCATAGAATTATTCAGAAATTTCCACTGTTATTAATAAAGTGTCATAAATCTCTGTCTTTCTGCATTTTGAAATAAAATTAACATTGAAGATGTAAATTGATGCCTTTGGTAAATTAAAACGTATTGACGCGGGAGTACACATTATTAACTATAATTGTAGACATTTGGACCATGGAGTATAGTTTTTGCATTAGTAAAGTACACAAACTTTAAACTATAATTTCAATACCATTTGGAAAAAGATAGTAAACTATAACCTAAGATTTAAATTGTGTAATATAACATTATGTTGTTGTTGTTTTGGAATATTCATAAATTATCTAAATACAAAGTACCACTTTAGTGGCATTAGAACTATATTATTCAAAATTAAATTTGAATTAAATTTTCATATTAATTGTTTTATTCATTCCTTTTTTTCTAATTTAATATTAAGATTGTTACAATTTACATCTAAAACGCGAAACTATCAAAAATAGCTTCAGTAAAAGCGAGCATTGTGACAATGTTTAAACATGTAAGTTCAATTAAAAAGAGTTATACTGACATTACATAGACTGCAAAATACTTAAGTTTTGTCTATTGAAGCAATATTTTTGTTATTGATGTCGCTGATGTACTATAGAGCTCGAATTAATTAAGACGAACATATTTTCTTTGTCTGAGTTGGTATGTGATTACCAGTGATGTCCCGAACTGCCACAAGTTGGTTATATCTGCCTGGAGGTAGTATGACGGATCAATTTTGACTATAATTTACTCTTTTGACTAGTTTTAATATATCAATAATTCAGCTGTGAGCAATTCAGTGCTGCAGCTGGTGGTTATAATTTTGCGTTCCGTGTAACACGTATTACTTCTGCCTTTTCAAAAATGGATATTACTCCGAGAGAGAGGAAGCGTTCTAAAATAATCGCTCTTAACGAATGCACTTCTGTGACTGTGGGAGATATAGCTACGGTAGTTACTGTAAACATATCAAGAATTTTAAGAACATTTCAAAATTCCGGAACATCCTCTCCAAAAAGAAAAGGAAAATGTTAGTGCAAGCGGAAAACTGATAAAATTCTAATAAGAAATTGCAAAATAAATTCAAGGAAGACAAACATAAACCTTCGCGAAAGGATTTATTAGAATATAGTGTTGAAGTGAATACCTCAATTGTTCTCAAAAGCCTTCGGAAGTTGCTCGTAAGGCACAAGTTCGAAGATAAAACAATTTCTAACTCATGAAAATGATGGAAAAACGTTTATCATGGGGCAAAAAATACCGATCATGAACTGTTAACGACTGGAAGAAGGTAATTTTCAGTGTTGAAACACATTTATGTGTAGGATACAAATCAAGTGCAGTAAGACAAAGTGAAGATGAAACTCTCTCTTACCAGATCATATCCAACAGACTGTAAAACACCCTTCTAAAGAGATGTGTTAAAGTCCAACTATAGAGGGCGCTGTGAAAGCGTGGATATAAAGATGCTGTGGTGTTTACGCACACACACTCGAGAGAGATAAGATTAGCGACCTGTTGCGAGTTACCATATTGCCGGGTGTTCTAATTAGCGTTTGATGATAGTATATTTAAAAGTGATTAATAAAGTCAAGTTATATTTGTAAGGAAGTGCAGAAGTCAATGATTTGAGTACTGAATTGTTCTATCCTGGCCAAAAAGCGAAATCACTACCCATGAGGGCTGGATTCGAGTGGATCCACAACAGATATTTTAGAGTTTTTTCACAACAAAGACACTGGAAATTTAGTTTCTCTTAAAAGCATAATGTATTTTGTCAAATGCATAGAAATATTACGTAATAGGAGTGTTCAATTCATGATAACATTTGACGAAACGTTTCAAAAGGACTAAGCTTTTTGTCACAATTCGATATGAGACCAGATTCTTATGCAAGAAAATAAAATTCAAGTGCTTCAAGGCCTGATAATTCACACACCAGACCTAAATCCTATTAAGAACTTATGGCGTATTCTCAAGAATCTTTCAGCTAAGATGAATTTCACGACAACAAAACAGATGATAAACAAGTGTAATTCCTCGATGATAAAGTCAAGAATATGCGTGCTACACTGATGGAGTCAATGCCAAAACGTGTTCAAAAGGTCATTTTTGCTAAAAGAGGACATATAGTTCGTACTAATAGAGAGATTTTTCAGTCTTCTTAGGATATGTAATGATAAAAAGCTAAGGTTTTAGAAAAAAATAATTTTTTGCCGTTTGTCCCAATTAAATCGAACAGTATAGTAGTTCTTAAGAGTGGCTGTGGTGTTCATGGTCTCGAACTCGTAATCGTCGAGTCGTAGGTTCAAGTGTTGTCATTAAAAAGAGTAGAGGGGCTAATTTAAATAGGTCGAGGTTCTCACGTTGGTATGATAAGGAAGTTTAGAGAGTGCAGTGACAGTTCAAGGATTGTCCTCGCCACATCACAGTGGTGCGATCCCATCGTCAATAGAAGTGAAGTGTGATGTAATAAATAAGTAGTCAAGTGTGTATCTCTTATGAAAATTCGTTCATTTTGTCAAGTTAAACATAAATAGATGAATCTAAGTTTGAGAAGGATATAAGCAGTAAAATGGCTTGAGAATTACACAGATGTTAATTAAATTTTTTCTAAATAACTTAACATAAAATCACTTTCCTGATTTATAAAAATGTTGTTGAGTCAGTGTTAAAGCAGCTGTCATTTTCATTTGACTACAAAACAAACGTCATATTTGAGCCTCACTTCATTTTCCCTGATATGGCTGTGGTTGTATAATGGTCATGGATTCGTGGTTGGCTGACATAAGTTCAAACCTAGTGCCACTGAAGACTCACCAAATAGAGGGCCAAATGCACGTTAACCCGTTTTATCCCAATTTATTTATTTTATTCAAATTTGAGTAGAATGATGTTTTCTAAAGTTAATTAAAACTAAATAAACTAAATATAACAAAATTTGAAAAATTTACATATTTTATATAAGAAATCTGACCCTACCTTTAAATAGGACACTCAGATAAAGGGGATAAAATTTGCACTTACGTGCTTAAGTGTTTTCTTCAATGATGAAAAGCGGCTTCCTTTTACAAAATTTTACTTTGTTTTAATAATACTTCCTTTTTTACAAGATAGTTCACTTTTTAGTTGAATTTCACTCTAGTGGAAAGGTTGAAAGCAAGCCTGACAAAGTGTTTTGTCACATATGCCACAGTATGTTTTGGTCTACCTTTGCAGCTATCTCTTTGATAAAGATTCTATTCTTCTCGCTTACGTAAAAAATGACCATTACTTTCTTTACAGTTGTCTTATTTTGCACCCGAAGGCACAGTAGAGATCCTAAGTATACCTCTTGTTCGTATCACAGTTCTTTTAGATAAACTGCTGTTACAACTCTTCGGAACTCTTTTAAGTTTCGAACTTCATCTTTGAAGAGAATTTTGTGAATTATATCCAGGTGTTTACAATGGCCATATACAGTGAACGTATAAAAAGTGGTCAGTACCATTTTACGAATTTTAATGGAATGAAGGCCAACCAGTCATGGGGATCCACATCACCCATATGTTTGTTGAAAAATTTATCAAATTTGGCATCTTCCGTTAACTTTGTGTATACCCTCCGCCTCCAAATTTCATAAAATTATTATTGAGTATGCAAATAAATGTTTTACTTTAAAGGATGCTCCTGGAATCTGATTTAATTCCATTGCCTACACAGCGTAAATAAGATTTCAACTTTTTCAAGCGGTTTCATGGCATGGCATTTTTCATCAGGGTAATTACAAGTTTCTGCATCTGAACCAATAATCACGTTTACAGGTATTTGAATATAACCAGCTAGAAGAGCAAAATTCCTATAAAAACACGTATTTCATCAGCAGTGTTCAGAATCGTGTTCGTTTGTTACATGTGCTGCATATCGCATAGTTTCTTTTGCATTGAGATAGTAAGCTTCACTGAAATAAAGCTGCTCAAAAAGCTCTGATAGGGAATCTTTCAATGCAGTAGTTTCCCTCTGCTTGAGCCAATCATTTGTAGTTGAGTCAACCTGTGTTAGCCATTTTGATAATGCGGGGATTCATTCCTTATTCATAATGATTGGTGTCTTTTAGCTTTTTTTTTCTGCTTTTTATTGTCGAAACACTAGAGCTTGTGAGTGGTTCAGGCTGGAAACTATCTTCACTTCTAACCTCCAAAGACCCAGGAATATCTTTTATAATAATCGCACTAGTATTTACTTCATTATCATCCCATTCTTCGCCAGTTAGTTCACTCGTATCTGGTAACGCAGCAATAATTGCTGGTAACAAAGCAATTTCAATATCACTCTCATCTGTGAATTTAAACTATTTAATAATTCTAACGCTTCCTCTAACTTCGAAAACCTTTGCACTGACATAACTAAGCAGGGGCGAAACACTAGAAGCGAAATTATTATTATAATTTTCTTTTTTACTCTTCATTATAAAGAGAGCAGAACGCGTCAATTGCATGCGTATCATCCCACTGTCCTTTTTTAGAACTTTAAAAAAATAATTTAAAAACACCAAAGAACAATATCGCTCTAATTAACCACAAGATTAAAACAAAAAAGTACATCACATAAAAAACCCGCCAAGTGTCCATATTAAACTAAAAAAAGAAATTCTGCAACCCAAAAAGGTTTATACAAACAGCCCCCCATAAATCGATGAAAAAGCAAAATTTGCATAAGGAGGGTGACCACAAAACCCACGGGAAAAGCTAATAATATCATTTTTCAACTTTTAAATTTTTGCATCTAAAAATTTGTTTTCCCACATGATATTTTCAGCTATCCTCTAAAAGAACAAGGATAAAATGGGTTAAATCTGTTGAGGGGTTAAACGTCCTCCGTTGGTGTGGTTTGGGAAATTAAAGAATAGGGTGCCAAATCAGGTGTCGTCCTCATCATTTGATCATGACTAAAGATGACGAGGTCCGTCACCATTAGCCCTCTTGTTGCTTTATAATGCGACATTAATAAATACTCACTCATTTTTTCTGGTTTGCTCTTCTGAGTTTATAATTGACGCATGCACAATAGTGCCGGTGGTCGTCTCTTCTACTTAGAGTTACGGTACAAAATGTTAAATTCCTTTTGCAGGTGATTGTGAATAATCCCGCGACAGGCAAGCCGATGGTTGTGGCTGTTTTGAGTGAGGGAAACTACTTCGGTGAAATAAGTCTTCTTCGACTGGATGGAGTACAAAATAGGTATTATACAGCATCCGTGTTACATTTATATATCCTGTACTGAATGCAAGCAATTTTAATAATTAATTGTTACATACATACATATTTTTAAAGAAAGGTGGACTAAAATTTATGACACATTTCATAAATTATTATAAAATTAGACATTATTTTTACATTTTTTTTGTCATGGTGTAGGTGTTTTAAAATTTTTGGGGAAAGGGGAAAAGAAGGTTTAATGTTTTGCTTATATAATACACGAATAAAGTAAAATATTAATTAATTTTACAGGATTATCTCCCAGATTTTTTTTTTTGAAAATGTAGGTATTATCTAAGTATTAGTCAAATTTATTTTTAATTTTAAAATACTTTCGAGAGCTCCCAAGCACATATAGAGTCATTAAATACTCGTTATTTTCTTAAAAGAAGAAAAACTTATTGTTGAAAGCAGCAATAGTTTCCAACAGCAAAAGCTACTACACAATATAAGTCATACTAAAAATCAGGTTAGGAAAAACTTCCAGACTCCTCGAAATTAATCCTTCAGAGCTCTATCTAAACTTCCTGAATTCAAACTAAGTCCGTCAGAGATCCAAATAAACTAAATGCTTTGAAAAGTTCATACTGAATCTTCCCTTAGCTTACATTATGTATTTTTCAGTTATCGGGTGCGAAATTTCCCCAAATTCTAGTAACACTAAGAAAGTCCCAAATAGTTGCAAATCTTTTATCAAATATTGCCAAATAATAAACTAAATTTGACATCTATCCGGGGTATTTTTTTTCTTTCGGTATAGTTAAATTTTTTTTAGTGTTTTCTCTCTCGAATATAAAAAATGTAGAAGGTTATTCAATTTTTTTCGTTATTCTAGCTTTAGAAGGATTTATTTCGAATTTTGAAAGTGGGGATTCATTTCGTAGCAAATTGTTCGAAAAATTATACTGTCATTCAACTCGGCGACATTGCATTAATTTGTCATTCCTTATTTAACCAAAAGTCTTATTTTCTTTAGAAAATTTCACATTTGATTTCAAATTTTAGATTATATTTGAAAATATTTACTAATATAATTAAAATAATATATTTTTTCTAATATTAACAAAATTCACTACGAGATAAATACAATGTGATTGTACATAAGGAAAAGACGTATTTCAAATAATAAAATACTAGGTATGGTAAAAAAAATATCCGGCCATAATTTTTCAAATGAAGTTAAAGGGACATAAATAGTGTGGATAGACCAGAGAGATCGAGGGTTTAGAGCTATTAAGCTCCTGATAAAGTAGGAAGCGTGGTTTTGGCATTCACAAATCATGTACTTTATTGTTTAAATTTTTTGTTCCTTGTGCTATGCAACATGATTAATTTATTACATTTTGAATTAACTTATTGCCTTTTTCAAAAACGGTATTTTTTGTCAGAAAGAAGTTTTATTATAAATCATTCTGTTGTGTATCAAAAATGTTTTCGAGTCAGAATCTGATTTAGTTTTTAAAAAGGAATTTTATTCAATTATTTCTAGATTTCATCTGAAGCTAAGAGAGAGAGCAAAAAGCACGCCACCGTGAAAGTCTTAAGTGGGTTAACACTTAAAAAGCAGATTGATAAGTATCGCGGATTTTATGAGTGTACTTGAAAGTTAATGCTGACATATAGGGCTATTAAATATAACGATCTGGAATTAGATATGTTTATTGGCTAGGCCATATGTTCGGAAGAAATAAATGGGTGATTAGTTTGATACTTGAAGAGGTAAAAGAAAAAAATAAAAGTTAAGTGCTAGATAGGGAATTTAATTTTTAATCTTTAAGTTAATTATCCTTACATATATAAATGTTTAAACTTACACCATGTTTTTAAATCCACCTTAATTATCCATATATCAGCAAACTAATCTCAACAATTAATGATTTATCTTTGAATTTGTTTTAGTACTTGTGATGTGAAATTTGTGCTACACGTTATTTCTATTTAGTTAGAACGCAGAAATGTACTGCTCGATTTACTTATGCAGAATGGCTTCAGCACCTAAGCAATTGCAGTTGCACTCAAATATACTTGCACAGGTTTAAATTGCATGAAATGGGTTTTGGGTGTTGGCTTTTTATCACTATTTTAAAAAAGGAATGCTATGCAATTAGTTCCCTTAACAATTGTAAGATGCTTTGAATGTAAAATTATTTTTCTTAATTTAAGATGTTTATCTTTCTTACAAATTTCTATGCTTTTATATTTTATGTATTAACAAGTGAATAAAAATTTAATTACGAACACAATCTTGTAAAACTCTCTTGATATGGTACATTTTTAGATAGATTTTCAGTAAAAATAAAAGCTTAAGATTTTTAAAAACCAAAATTTGTTTTTAAAATGATGCATGAATTTTCTTATTACGTTGATTAAAAAACATGCTTAAGACTTCCTTATTTTTTATTATTAAAAAACGGGAATCCGTTATTATATGAAAAAAAATTCAAATATTCAATTAAAGCATTAATGTTTTTTAATTTTTGTTTCAAAATCAATTATTGCATATTGCATGGCATTCTTTAAATATGTACGAACCGAAGTTGTGGAAACCAAAAACAATGTCCCCAACAACCCTTTCTCAATGTCGTTTTGGAGAAACCCAGAAAATGAAATGAAGTCCAGGGGCTTAAGGGAAAGGAATACCCTGAAATCCTATCTTATTTCCGTTGCACATAAACAATTTAATCACCTCAGAATATTTAAAACGATGTATTTTAATATAAATATACTACTGAAGTAAGAAAATATTCATAAAAACATTCTGAAAAAAAGCTTACATGGCAATTTGTTTCTGATTTCCTATTGAAAAACTTGCCAGTTTTCTTTAACTCAAGGTAGCTGAATAGGTGTTCAAAATTTTCTAGGGCAACATCTCATTAACATATTTTAATGTTAGAAGGATCAAATATAATACATGGTTCATATTTTTTGACATTTCAACCTAAAATGTTACTATTGATTATCAATATTTTAAATCATTTGCTCAACGTTCTAGAAGTAATTTTTTCGGCTTGATTCACTATAATATACGTATAATTAATTTTATTAAGACAATATCACCCAAACTGTTTTTAAAAGCATTCTACCATTTAATCTGGGAAATAAGCTTTAAAATAACATCTAATCTAATGGTATCTAACATTGCCTTTCTTAAGCTAATTAAAAAATATTAAGATAAATCACATAAAAGTGAAATTGAATTTTTTATTTGCCCATTTTTTTATAAATGATTCTTGGTAAACTCCTTGATGAAACATTCAGAGGGATATATACTAATGTACAAAAAAAAAAAAATTTTTTAAATTTTTTAATTTTTCTTCCCCCAAAGGGATAGATTTTAACGAAATTTGTGGATATTTTGGTTTGATATAATGAAAAAAATAACCTTTGGGACTTAAAATACACACGTTACGTAACCCGGCGTAACACCTTGAATTTGGGAATGGTAAAAAAATAGAATTTTTCCAGAATATAATAATAATTTTAAAAAAATTTTTTAAAAAAAGGGTATGGTCCCTTTTTTCAGAAAAAAACCCTTTTCGACGGTTTTTTATATGGAAAAAAGGGGAATTAATAAAGTTTCTGTGGTATTAATCCCACCGGTTCAGCCACCTTTTTTCCCAGGCCCTTTAAAGGGGTTTCCTCCCAGGGGCTTTTGAAAGTTGCAAAGCCCTTCCTGATTTTTCCCGGCATTAATCCCATACCAAAAAGGGTTTGAAAAATTTTTTTTGGGGGACGTGGGAAAAAAAGGGGGGTTCCATATTTTTAAAAGGGGGTCTAAGGGGCCTTTTTAAACCAAATTAAAGTTTAAAAAAAATTTTTTAACTAGATTTTTAAAAAAAAGGTTTTTTCTTTTTTTTAAATTTAATTAAGCTTAAAAGGGGGAAATAATTTTTTTAAAACAAACCCTGCCAAATTTCAAAAGTCCTTTTTTATCAAAAATTGGGTTCAAATTTTAAATTATTTTTTTTTGGGGGTTTTAAAAATTTTTTCCAAACCCAAAAAAAAAATTGGGGGAAAATTTGAACACTTTTTTTTGGGAATTTTTGGGGTTAAACATTTTTTTGGTTTAATTTCAAATTTAAAAAAATTTTTTTTAAAACCCCGTTTATTTTTTTTAAAACTTTGGGTTTGTTGTAAAATTTTTTAAGGTTTAATTAAAAATTTAAAAATTGCTTTTTTGGGGAATCATCTTAAAAAAAATTTCAAATGTTTAAATAAAACCCAAACCCCCTTAAAAAAAATTTTTAAAATTTTCCCGGAAAAGAAAAATTTGGTTTCCAAGAAGGGGGCCCAAATTAAAACGCTTTGGGCGGGGACCCAGGACAAAAATTTGAAACCGCTCTATACAGATGGAGATCTAACTGCCAATTTATTCGGTGAATATCCTCACTTTCGAAAAATCCATCGACCAGGTGAGGTTAGGGTTTTCCTCGGTTGCATTAAAATAAAAATTCCGGGGGCCAACGCCCCCTGAAAATGTGAGCATAGGGCCCCAAGACCTCATCCTTTTTCCTCCCCTAACCCCCAAACCCCTCGGGGTATATGGGTATGTGCGTTCATCCAAAGAAATCCCTTTCCCAAAACCCTTCAAGCCTTCATTTAAAAAGTGGGTTTCCCCGGATATTGGAAGAAGGTGGCGGGTCCCCCCCTTTTTTTAAAAATGAAAGTACGGCGAGAATATATAGGGGAACCAGGGTTTCCCTACCCCCCCCAAAATTAGAAATCGACTACTACAAATTTTGAGGTTTGATTTTTTTGGGAGAAATCAAAGGGGACACAGGGTGCAGTTGATTCTGATTTTATTTTAATGTATGACAACGCAAGGCATATGAACTGAAAAAATTTAAAAAAATTTTTGGAAATTGAGGATATTAAAAATTTTGGCCAGTTACTTTTCCCAGACCCCATCCTTTTGAGAGTGTTTCCCCAAATGATCTATATAGACCGGGAAAGGCAACCATTCCGGGGTGCCTTTTGCGACACAATTTTTTGGGCACGCCCCCGGGATAAAAAACATTTTTGCCCCCTTTAATTAAAAAATAACATAGTTCAATATAATTAGAACAAAAAACCAAACTGATCCTCGCCAAATCAGCGGGGATTTTCTCAGTTCAAAAAATTTTGGAAACTCTTATTTTTATGTCCCCTGATGGATTTTTTTTTTAAAAAAAATTAAATTTTGTCCCAATTCGATTGGTTAAAAATTTTGAAAATTTTGAAATGCAACGGGTTGTTTCCAGTCTAGTTTAATATGGATTCAAAAAATTGTTAAAAAAAAGGAGAAAATTTAAAATTTTGATTGAAACAAAAAGTTTAAAAACCAAAAATAAAAGTAAAAATCCCAATTAATAAAATTTTTGGGAAAACATAAATCGATTTCAAATACTTTTAAAAGAAAGTAGACCCAAATGTTTTTTAAACCCCAAATTTTAAAATCTATCAGTTTGCAAGCTTATTTTCGAGATGAATATTTTTTAAAAACTCGCTTAAAAACTGTTTGGCAATGACCCCAATTTCAACTTTCTTTTTTGCAAAAAAGTAAAACCCTTACAATCATAATATAAGTTTTTTTTCCATCAAACCCAGCACAGCAAAATGCCCCCAATAATCCCTTTAATTTGTTCCCGGCAATCAAAAACTTAAATACTATGGTAAACAATTTTTTTTTCCCTTCGAAAAAAAAAGGGGTTTTGAGTTGTTGGTATTTATTTTTATTTTTTTCCCGAAAAATCACAAGTCAAAATTATTTGACGGCACGTCTATATTTCATTAACATTTTCTTTTAAAAAAAAGGCCTTTTAAACCCCTAAAGGTTTTTCCCCCCCTTTATATGGCCCCCCCGGGGCTATGACGACCTTCAAAGGGGGCTACGTCAGTAAAAAAAACATTTGGGGGTTTATGAGGTGGGCCGGGGGTCTAGATTGTGGCCCCTATTAAACCAGATCGTGAACTTTTATTTTTAAAAGGTAAAAAGTGGAAAAAGGGTTTTTTCCCTTTTTAACAATTTATTTACTAAATTTAATAGGGTAATTAGCAGTTATATTTTATTAAAGCAAGATATATTTTATTAAAACAAAAACTGTCATTTTTTCCAGAATAAAACCTAAAAAGAGGGAATAATTTAAAGCCGTTTTTCAAAATTTCTCATTTTTTTCATAGATAATCCCCCAGGGAAAATGACGTTTTAACAACGTTCACAACATTTTTAAATGCATCTTTTTTCAGATTTTGAAATTAGGTTTTAGAATCTTTGATTTTTTGGTATACCACAGAAGGCATTGAATCATGTGGTTCCCCAAAAAAAAAAAAATGTCATATTTCAGGGGGGAATTGATTGAATAGGCACCCCAACGAAGTTCTTTTAAATTTCAGTTTAGAAACGGAAAGTCACAGCAACCCCGGGGTTAAAAAAAAAACACACATATTTTTTATTTATCCTGAATTAGGGGAAACCAAAAAAAGATTTGGGGCCCCAACCCCGACAAGATTGATGCCAATGTGAAAATTTTTTATTAAAAGCCAGATTCACCCCCTTAAAAAAAAATTTTTTCTTTTTTGCTCAGTTTTTTTTTATGTAACTGTTATTTTTATGAATTTTTAAATTTGGGGGTTAAATTTTTTAACACGTGTTTTTAAATTTTAAAACACCCATATTTCCCCAAAAATTTTAAAAATTTTAAAACTCTTGGGGAAATAACTCTATACCCGCTGTCAAAAAAAATATTTAAGTTGATAAAAGTACAAAAAAATTTTTAAAATTTGGGAAAAAAGGGGTCTACCCAAAAAGGGAAAAAAAACGTGTCAAGGGGTCTAGAGGGCAAAAAAATTTGAGAAGCCCGGGAAGGTACCAGGGTTTTTGGGAGGGCAATTGAAACTCCCAAACCCTTTCCAAAAAAACCCCCCTAAGACCTGAAAAAAGAGTTGCTCTGGGGAAAGTGGGGTTTAAATTTCCATAGGAACTCAAAAAATTTCCCCCCATTTGCGGTTTTAAAATCACCTGTTTTTTCTTTAAAAGGGGGGACCATACCTCCTATTAACCAATTTTTAAATTTAATTTTTTAACTCCCCGTTTCAAAACCCCTTTCCCACTTCGGGTGAATGCTACCGCGATCATGCGTGGTAAATTTTTAAACCCCTTTAAAAGTTAATTTTTTTTATTTTGTAAAAATTTTTTTTTTTAAAGTATAGCCCAAATAGACAAAAACTTAAAAATCTTTTATTTTGTTCACAAAATGGGACAATCTTTTTAAAATTTTTTTAAAATTTTTTTAAAGCCAAAATGTAATTTTTAAAATAAAAGGGGGGAAGATTTTAAAAGTTTCTTTTTTGGTCGAAATAGTGTAATTTTAAAATTTTAAAATTGGAAAGAAGTTTTTCCAAAAGCCAGCGGATTTCCCTTGGCTACCCCAGCCCGGCCCCTTTTAAAAGGGGGCCCCGCTGGTTTTCTGTTTTTAAAAACTAATTTGGTTTAAGTTTTTTAAAAATTTTTTTTCCCAACAAAAAAAACCGCGAAAGTTAGGTCCAAAATTTTCCTTTTCCCGGGTTTTTGTGCCTCTTTTGGGAAAAAGGGACCCATTTTTATTCTCTAATTTTTTAAATTATTTCTGGGTTAAGGTTTTTTTTTTAAAAAATCAAAAAAGGGTAATTAAACCCAAATTAAAAATTTTAAGGGGAAAAAAAGAAATTGGAAATATTTTAAATATTTTTTCCCCGCCTTTAAACATAGGATTTTTAAAAAGGGGAAAGGAACAATAATATAAAGGGAAAGTTTTTATTACTTTTCAAATTTTAATTTCTTTCCATTTTGGGGAAAATTTTTTAAAACCGTCTTTTTTCTTTTAAAATTTTAAAAAACTAAAATGGGTGGGTTGGAAAACCAAAAAATTTAAAAAAAATTTAAAATTAAAGGGTTTTTAAAAAAAAAAATTTTCCCTTTTTTTTTTGTTTTTTAAAAGGGGCTTAATTTGCGAAATTTTTGGGGGGAATTTTTTAAATTTTAAAAATTTTTAATTTATCAATTTTAAAAAAAGGGAAAGTTTTTTAATTTTTTTCCCAAAATTTTTTTGACCAAACCTAAAAAAGTTAGAAATTTTATCCCAATTTGAAATTTTTTTTTCCATTATTAAAATTTTTAAAAGCGTGATTTATTATTTTGGAAAAGAAAGAAAAGGAAAAAAAATTTTCTGAACATGGCTTCATAGTTACGTAACCTCCTTTTTTTTCTGTCGTATAGTCACCTTAATCACCTTTGGAAACATTCTTTTTCAGGCACTGGTGGAGTACCCTGAAGCAAAGAGTGTTTTAGAGGATCAGGCTAAGAAAAGGTAAAAATATTATAAACATTTATGAATAAGAGGATTGAAATTAAAATGTATGGTTATTATTAAAGAACGTGATTAAATATGAGCTAGCTGAAAACACACATTATTCTGAAATATAAAACGAATAACTTGCATAATACTTTTTTTTTGTTTCATTTACCTTTTTATTTTAGTAAATTTAATTCAAATATTTGTTTAGAGTTTAATGCGATCTGCTAGCTCTTATTTGTTACTTCATTAAAACTCACAATAGTCTGTGGATGCTTCAGTAACGAAATAACAACGTTCACGGATTATTTCCACTAAATATTTTGCTAAATTCTTACTCGTAGTTTAGGCCTTTGGCACCCAAAAATGGCGACAAATCCCATCAAAAATGCATTTTTCAAACGTGAAACCACTGGAATGCAAAACTGGATAGTTTTAACGTTTGAAAATAGCATTTCATAAATAAGGGATTCATATTTTTGCAACATTTTGAAAACATTAATATTTAGATACAATTGTATCAGCATTTCCTACTTTTCTTACTGCATCACCGTTTATTTTTGACATATTTCGAATATTTCTATTTAGATGCATTAAACCCCTCCCTTTATGCACCATTCAAGCATTTAAGTTTTTCCTTTCAATTAAACAAAAAAAAATTTTCTCTGGTTGATAATATTGCCTATTTGGCACATTTATCGAATAAATTCATGGTATTTTTATTTTGTCGCTAAGCGGTGGGCTTAACTAAGATCCTACCAAAATTTTACTCCGAATAATACAATCTATCTAGACTCTGAAAAAGTCTTCACTTTTTTTTTTCTCAGTTGTATCGAAGTTTGACGTTTGACATCTTCATACATTTCTTTAAAATTGAGAAGCTTGTGACGGCTCACGCGTCTTTTCTTTAACATAACCTCTGGGTTCTTTGACGGCCAAGATTAATGGCAAATCTTTTCCAACCCAAATCCAAGAAGTGAAATGAAAGTATAGATGCAAATAAGATAGCCTTTAAAAGAACAGAAGTTTTAATAAGCGGGATGGCAATTTAGAGAAAGTTCTGTTAGGAAAAGGTAGAAGTGTAATTTGACGGCCTACCAAGGAATTACGGATATCTAGCCATTACTACAAGGTGCATACTATTACACGCGAGCCCAACAGCCTATCTGAAGGTGTTTGAAACGTTGCGTAGAATTCAAGGTAGGACAGAATATTTGATATAAGAAATCGTAATATTATTAGAATTGAGAGTAGGCGGATAATATAATTATTTAGATAAGTGATCCCAATTGCGCGATCTGTTTTAGCTACGGCTACGTGTTTTGGTTTATTTTCACTTAATATAAGTTTGTTTAATATATTAGAAATTTAAGTTTAACTCTTAATAAAGTCATATTAAGAATTCTAAAATGTCTATTCATTTCGAGAACCCCACACCTCTAATTCACGCTGACCCACAAAGATATGGTCGACAAAGATCGACCATATCACAAGCTAGCATCTAATATGTTAGATGCATCTATTATGTTACAGAAAAAAAGTCGAAACATCCCATGAACAACACGAACTCATTGACGAGGATAATATCTTACCTTTTTTTTCCTAACTTCTACACCACGATAAATAACGATTTGGAGTTCAAATTTGTTTTAACATGCAATAAATAAATAAGTAATTTATTTGCTTGATTATTTTTGGATGATTTAATTTCTAAAACAACAAACCTTCTACCAACAGAAGGATTTTTTTTTATTAGAAGTAGACTTTTATCATTTTGGGTCACGGTTAAGACAATGGGCGATGGCATTAGATCTCACCCGCCTTACTTCCGCATCACATCATTTAATGACATAGAGACTCAACATCATTTAGTTTGCAGTAGTCCATATAGTATTTTATACAACAACCTATACTATTAAAGAATACAATTTGGTACTTTATAAACTCTTTGCCTTTGGGTGGGAGTAATAGTTAACATGTAATTAAACTCAGATAATTATTAAATGAATTTTAATTGTTTCTATCCATATTTACAAGAATATCATTCAAAAGCGTTACTCACGCGTCTTTACCATTACCTCACTTCACAACTCTCGCTCTCCTGTCATTGTTTCTATTTTATTATTACCATCAATATACCCAGTCACCCATCCGGTATAGTTGTTAGCAACGCTAACTGTTGTGCCATTGGGCCTGGGTTCGAATCCTGGAGAGAGCATGGTTGTTTTTGTAAATGTATAGCGTCCTTTGTGTAATGTACTAATGTAAATGTAATATCCTTTGCGGCATGGGGGTGCTCCAAATAGCCGCCGAGCCACAAGTTTTCGTGTGATGTTGGTGGAAGGGGAAGAGGGTGAAAAGGCTTCTCCCCCCCCCTTCAGTGTGTTCTCCTTCTAATTTGGGGTGGAAACGAGCAAAATCGTTCTGGCCAATGGCAGGCGTACCTCTAGAAGTCCAACCTGTATCAGGTTCAAGCAACTTTCCTTCGGGAAGGACACAACAACATCACTATACCCTATCCAGGTGGATTCTAATAGAACGACAGTAAAATTTAATATATAATTTTTCCACCACTTTTTTTACAAGCAACATTCTAATAAGTGTGTTTGTCTTATTTAGAAGGAGAAATAAAAACTGGGATGAATCTTTGATATCGCATTACCCTCGGCTTATTTAAACTTTCGAAGAGTTATTGGGATTTTGGTTGTTGTGCGCATGTAAAACTATTTCAGTTTTATTAAAATTTCTCCCCTCCTAAATTTAGTTGGGCGTCTTTTAACAGGATTATGACGCCCCCCTTTTGAGAAACCCGTTTATAAAATTAAGGTTTCTTATGGAATGAATGGCGTCTCAATTCGCAATATAAACGTTTCATTGCAGTGTCGTGCTGTTGCTTAAAATCTTAATGCAGAATATACATTTGTATAATCTTAAGGTATCCGACTACGTTCGGAACCGTGATTTTAAAAAAGCGCATAAATGGATAATTTTCATGATATCTAGTGTCACTTAGATTAGACTACATGTATAAAATTGTTTTAAAAACATCTTGACAAAAAATTTTATTTAAATACAATATTTTGGCAAAAAAGTAACTTAAAATAATCTTTTTTCAAAATGTTCTCCTTTTGTGAAAAATGTTTCTGTTATAATAATATTTTGCTTGTATATATCTCTGACCTCTTTACAGAGGCTCAACTATGATTTTTGAAAAATTCACATTATTTTCAGAGTTACAACCAATTAAAATATAATGATCGGCGTTTTTTTCTTAAACTTGCTCCCCTCTGTCGTAAAATATGGATAAACCCACTTCTAAGCTACATATTTCAAAAATTCTAGTTGAGCCTCTGTAGAGAGGTCTGAGCTATATACAGGCAAAATATTATTATAATAGAAGCATTTTTCACAAAAGGAGAACAGTTTGAAAAAAATTATTCTAAGTTAATATTTTGCAAGATATTGTATTTAAATAATTTATTTTTGTCAAAATGTCCTCAAAACAATTGTATACATGTATTCTAATCTAAGTGACACTAAATATCATTAAAATTATCCATTTATGCGCTTTTGCAAAATCACGGTTCCGAACGTAGTCGGATACCTTAAAAGTAAATCAAAACTGAATTTTAGAATGCTATTAGAGGGAGTACTGAAACAATGAAAGAATGTAACTGTTTCTCTCTCTTCTCCCTTGCAGAATGAAGACCAATTTGCAGGCGCAGAGAGCGTTCAGCGTCGATGCGTTGCTCAGGAATTCTCAGGAGCACTCTTCCATGGACAGCGGAATCGTGAAAGATGAAGAAAGAGGTCAGATAACCTTACATTAAATCTCTGATGAAAAAAAAACTCGCGCAACAAAAAAGGAAATGAAGTTTCAGAAAATCAAAACTAGATCATTAAAAAAGTTATTACGGGAATTTTTGTACTTAGAACAATTTGAGAAATCAAATTATCGATGAATAACATGAACCTGCATGAGATAATAGAATTTTAGCTTTAAGGTATCCGACTACGTTCGGAACCGTGATTTTGCAAAAGCGTATAAATGGATAATATTTATGGTATTTGGTGTCACTTAGATTTGAAAATGTATATAAAATTGTTTTAAGAATAATATTACAATAAAAAATTATTTAAGTACACTATTTTGACAAAAAATGAACATAGAATGACCCATTTTTAAAATATTCTCCTATTGTGAAAAGTACTTCTCTACAGAGTCTCAACTAGAATTTTTGAAATATATAACTTAGAAGTGGGTTTATCCATGTTTTACGACAACAGAGGGGGAAAATTTTAAGAAAAAAAACACCGATAATTATTTCAATGGGTTGTAACTCTGAAAATAATGTGAATTTTTTAAAAATAATAGCTGAGCCTCTGTACAGAGGTCTGAGCTATATATATATATATATATACAGGCAAAATATTATTACAATCTAAGCATTTTTCACAAAAGGAGAACATTTGGAAAAAAGGTTATTCTAAGTTAATTTTTTGCCGAAATGTATTTAAAAAATTTTCTTGTCAAAATGTCCTTAAAAAATTTTATACGTGTATTTTAATCTAAGTGACACTAAATATCATGAAAATTATCCATTTATGCACTTTTTTTAAAATCACGGTTCCGAACGTAGTCGGATACCTTGATATGATTTTTTAACCTTTACAGGTTTTTAGCCCTCTCCCCTTTTTTTTGTATTTTCTTTTGAAGAAAAATTACGATTGTGCGTCATTTCTCGGTAAATTGTCACTCGTTAATTTTGATGAAATAATTAAAGTGTGATAATATTGTTCTGTATAGATGGCACTGATTAAACAGCGCATTTCCCTCCCCAATAGAGTGGGGGTGATGTGTAACACAGGAGAAAGAGAGAAGACGCGCGTGTGTGAGAGAGAGAGAGAGAGAGAAAGAGAGTCTGAGAGAAGAATTTGTGAAGTTGTTTTGGTATGAAATAATTTCCCTTCAGGAAATGCAAAATACAGCTTCTATTTGTTATGAAAGAGTAGAAGTTATTTTAGACAGCGACACAATATGCTCTAAAATTTATAATTGAATAACTTTGTTGATAATTAGTTTCTATAAGACCTACAATACGAGTAAATGTCTATAAAAAGTGATTTGCTGTTTTTAATATAGAATTAATTAATTTTACATAAATAATTTTAAGTAATAATACGTTATAGATAATCTCACATAAAGAATGCTAAATATTCGATTCTGAAATGACTAGTAATTTGAAAGAGATTTTTTGAGTATTTTCTTTTTTAGTACGATATAAGCTATGAATAGGCTAAAAATAAATTTGGTTAATTAACTAGTTTTTTTTTTTTTCATAGGACAAGAAGTTTCTGAAATAAAAGCGATGATTGAAGAGTTGAAAAATGCAAATAAGGTAAATTCTTAATTTTCTGTCCTAAATATCTAATCATATAATTTTTCATGTTCATGAAATTTTTTGCAAACGATATTTACCCATAAACACTCTAAATGAGACGAAAGCTCTTGAAATAAATCTAATAACTATCATTATAGTGCTAAAATGTGTGATTTTTTTCGTCTTCATTTGAAATATTTTTTTTATATTTTGAAAGAGATTATATAAGAAACGAATGAAAAAATATGAAAAATTATTAAACTACTTAAAAAAGAGCATTTCATCATCAATTTCTTGAATTTGTATGGAAATGTTATATTCTCATCCTATTACTTATATATCGAGTATTTTTAAAAAATCATTAGTTTGGTATTTTCATTTTTGAAAATATCAGATTCACAAAAGCATTCAACACTAGATGGCAGCAGAATCGATTGTTAAATTTCCATTTGTTGGTGCAGAGTAGTTGGATCAGATTGTGTACATAAAATCATCGCAGACGTAATTCTATTTACCGTAAAATCCGGCGTATAAAGCGCACTTATACTTTCAAGCTGTAATTTTTAGATTTTAGGTATATTCGCCGTATAATGCGCACCTCCTTTTTTTATGAAGAAACATGAAATGTATGTGCGCAATGCTCCATTCATTCGAGATATAATTCCAAGCTTTGGAAAAAAAATTGAGTTCTTCTAGAGTTACAACCCTTTAAGTTCTTGAGGATTGTCATTTCTTTTAAATAAACAGTATTCCAATCTATGTATAAACCTACTTTGCTTCTATGCTCATCTCTTTTTTTATTTTTAAAGCTCTCATTTTTATACCCTGCATAAATCGCGCACCCTTAAATTTTGCTCTTATTTTTTATGTTAAAAGTGCGCGTTCTACGCCGGATTTTACGGTACATAAAATAAATTTTTAAAAGTACTCAATATGCACACCTTATTTGAAATAACTGTCAAGTAATATTTTTGGTCCCTTCCTTATGATAAATTTATCATTATCCTTCATTTACAAATCAAAATATCCTTCATTAAATTTGTCATTAAAAAATTTCAGTACGAAAAGGATTTTTTCCCAGGAAATTCTGAGATGCTTAGAATGTATATGCTTTGTCGATTAATTTGCATTATATAAATAAAAGTCCGATTGTTTTATGTTTCCTTTAATGACCAAAATTGAATTATTTTTTTATTATTTTTAGGTTCCCGGCAGGACAGTATGGCAGCTTATAGCCAGAGTAGGTGAAATATTGCAAGCAATTAATTGTTTTAATATAACAATGTGGTAGTTTGTCATGGTTAAAGTGAAAAACCTTATATATATATATATATATATATATATTTGTTGGCTGGGGGTTTGTGAGCACAATTAACTTTCCCCAGTACTATTTCGAATTATTTATTTTAATTAATAATATTAATCAATATCATCATCACTGGATAATTATAGTTGCCTTTTGAAATGAAGCTTTATATAACGGATTGTTAATTCAATTACGTAATTTTTTTGTGAGTTAATGGACTTTACAAATATTATACAAACTTTTCTATCCAATACCGAGATTGAATTCCTTGAAAAGTGTTTTTCTCGCTAATCTATCATATATTTTACTTAATAAGATCGCCTTTCTCTCTGTGTTTTTTAAATTTAAAGTTACACATATACAAGAATCTTTGTTGCATACCTAGACATTTGAATAGTTTTAAAAATCAGTAAATGAAATTTAAAAAAATTATCTAAACATCTATTACACATAGGGTAGCATATTCTTTAAATTACAAAGGTTTGGGTTATTTTGGAAGCTTGATAATTGCCTAAGCAGATTCTGTTCATAATTATTCTATTACTGCTCCTTAGACTTCAGGCTTATAATATTTTTAAAATATCAATCAATTTATTCTATTATCTATTTTCCTTATAAGACCTGCTTTCGAAATCATACATTTTGCTAAACAAATTCATTTTGTGAATAAATTTCAACATTTTGAAAAATGAAAATTAGAATTAGATTTTATTGAGATAACTAGTAAAGATTAACATTTTGTAAATAAAATCATTTTTAACAACTTAGATTCACTTTTTAACAAATTAGATTCTTTCCCCTTTATCACAAATTAGTTCTCAATTAAATTTAGTTGTAACAAGATACATTCTTTTTGTACCCAATTTCTTCTTTTATACATCGAATTTATTCTTTGAAAATTAAATTGATTTTTTTAAAGTCAAATTGATTGTTTAAAATTCCATTTCAATTTTCTGTGGATTAAATCCTTCATGTAAACATGTTACAATTGTAACTTTTACATCACATTAATCTTCAGAGTAAAGTTTTAATTAAGTCATGGATTTAATAACATAAAATGAGAGAAATTAGAATTCTCTCCAACATAATGTCAGAGTACTTCTATTTCTTATAAATTATGCATATAGAAAACCGTAAAAAGTATTTAATTGCAAGGAAATTAGGCTGGCTTGTAATTCTTATAATTTCTGCTGATAATAAACTAAGTTACCCTCTGGACGGAACATCAATTTTTTTGCCGCACTGAGAAACATTCGTCTGACAGACGTGTACGTAATTTTTTTTAAAATTTTATTACCTTAAGGACTGTTTTAAATGTTCTTATAGCTCATGAAATTGAGCATAGCTCAAATAAGATGTGTGGGGGTAAATCAAGCGCAACAATGTATCTTGATCACTAGAATTGTGACTAGTATTTTTATAAAAACTGATTAAAAATTATTTATATTCATTTAAAAGTAATTAAAAATAATACCAAACACGAAAAAACTATAGGAATATTCGTATGATAGACGGTGATAGATTAAAAAAAAATCGCACATATCGTGAGTTGCAAAAAATCGGCATGTACCACCATGTGATAATCTCACTCCAACTGAAGATGCCACCCCAAAAATCACACCACAGCGTTAACTACATATATCAAAGCAGATCATCCCCGTATGAGAGACTGATGTTCCGGTCAGAGGGTTAAAAAATAAATTTTGGAAAAAATAAATTCAAACCTACTGGGGAATGTTTTTGAAAAAATTTAAAATTTTTGATAAGATAAATTTTATACATTTTTTCTGGAATTTGTTATTTTCTAAACTGCGGAAAAACATTTTAAAAAATTTAAAATACTTTAGTTATTAATTTTTTTAAAATTGTTTTGAAAATTTAATTTTTTTTTAAACTTTTTTTTTTTTGTCTTTCTTTGAGTTTTTATTTTGGGAAATTTAAAAAAATTAAATTTTGGTTATAAATTCTGTATTATAAAACTATCGGGGAAAAAAGAAAAAAAAATTTTGTTGAACAAATCTTTTTTTATTTTTAATCTTGTGTTTTTTAATAATTGTTTTACAGTGTGAAGTTCTTCAAGCCAAACTGGGCGAAAAAAAAAAGGTGGAAGAATAAAAATTAATTTTGGGAACTGGACAATTTTTGCTCCCCATCACTCCCCAAAGTATTTAAAAGGATCAGAAAGCGGTTTTCCAGCCCCGAGAAAACCGGACAAAAACCCCGGCCGGGAACAAAGTGGTCAAGCAGTATTCACAGGATGAAGGACGTCGACTCTCTGACGATGGTTCGGGGGGGCCCCCGGGTGTTTGCCCCGGGTAAAAACCCTTTTCGTTGAAGATCACGAGACCCTCTTCAGAGGGTGGCTCTTCGAACGAAGGAGATGGGGATTTAGATAAAAAAATTTAACTTTTACGGATTTTTTTCACAAAATTTAAAGATTCCCAACGTTTATAGAAAGGCCCGAAAACCCAAAAAAAAAATAAAACCCTTGAAGGAAAAAAATCCGTAAGTACCAAAGTTTTACAGAAAATTTTTCCCCAAGTTTTTAAAAAAAATTGGGGACAAACCCCTTCCCATGGTTCTTTTCAACGAGCCCCAAGATCACCAAATTCTGTTGGATGACAACGAAGAAATCAGGCTCTCCACCAGGTTCAAGGACGAGTTCAGTTTGACGGATTCCTCACTGAATTTGAATGTCCACACTATACCCGAAGAAAGTGAGGAAGACATAAATGATGTGAATGTAAATTCTTGTTCCAGCAACGAGGAGGGAGCCAAGAACTACCAAGAATCCTCTAAACTGATTTCCGCAGATCCTGAAGATGATGACAGTCTCCAAACACAAATACCAAGGACATGTTCGGTTGACAATCTATCTTCAAGGACTGGCAACAAAAGCCAGCATCTGTCACCAGATAGCTACTGAGGGCTTGAAGCGGTTACAATCTGCACCAGGTTCTCTTCATCACTTAGATACTCTTAATACTGGTGAAGCCCTCGACTTTCTGAGAATGGCTTCTATGAGCAGTGGCTACTCTTACTCAGACGACACAAGCTCCAGAAGAAACAGCTGGACTTGGGGGTCTGAATGTGATACCGATGAGGAATATGCATCAAGTTGATGCTACGCAGCATGAACCGAAATCGGAATATGTTTGCAGCTAATCATTTAGTAATTAAATGTGCTGAAGAGCACGCACATTTGTTTCACTTTTTTTATTTTAATTTTATTTCTATGAAATCATCGGGAATCTGATGTTTTTGATAAGGGACTCTAGACTAAGTTTTTAAGGCTTTTAATACAGAGATATGGTATTAACAATAAAACCTCTGATTAAAGAAACCAGTTTTTTTGTTATAGAGATATAAACGTCTATTGTTTTTTCTTGTTACAAAACAAATTAGTTTTTTTAAGTATGTTTGTTTTATTTTATTTAGACTCTAAAAATCATTTTTCGTAAAAGTATAATTTACTGAAAAATTTTGTGCAGTTATTTGTTGTTTTTTATTATAACTGTATATACCTTTTTAAAAGGGGCAGCAAAAGTATACATACTTAATTTGTAAAATTTAGTTTTTGACCAAAATATCTAACAAAATATTATAAAAAACAAAAACATTAAGTCCCTCCATATGTGTTCTACTAAAATATTAATTTTATTTTTTATTTGAGACTGTAACAGTTTGTATTTAGTCTTTAAAATTTGTTAAAAATTTTTTTAAAAATGTCATCATTATAAATGTACTATTAAAATTATGATTAAATTTTACTGTATAGTCATTTTTGTTTAAAATATTCCTAAAAAATATTTTTTCCATTTTTTTTTCATAAAACACACACACACAAAACAAAAACAAAAAAAACAAACAAATAAAAATTTCACATTTTGGAAATTCAATTCATTTAAACTCCCTATAACGAACCTTTTTTAAATTTCGAATTTTTCTATATAGCGAAATTTTTTTTTGGAACCAAAAAATTTCCCAAAATTTTTTTAGTAAAATAACCTTCCCCAAAAGGAAAATGATTTTCAATAAAAATTTTTACTTGTGATTCAATTTTTTTCTCCCCATTTTTAAAAATATTTTTGAACATTTTAAGTTTTTCTCTTCTAGAACATTTTATGGTGGTCATAAATCTTAACGGTTTTATTAGGGCCCCAAACCGCCGAGAGCAATATAACTTTTATTTCATCCAAAAATCAACCTTTAACCCTCCCCCAGTCCCAATTTATTGGAAACATGTTCGAACCCCTTTCACCCCTAGTAAAATCTCGTGTCCTTTAACTGTCTCCTTTATTTGTAGTTACGTCGTACTGGTAACTTACCTCTTGAGCTCGAAAATGTCAAAACGAAAGTGTTGAGCTAAAAAAAAAATTTAATTCTTCGGGGAAATGGATAAGGGGTGGGAAAATTTTTCTTTCGGTTTTTTAATTTTTTTGAAATATATAAAATAAATATATATTAATTTACAAAAATTGAATAATTTCTTTTTTTAAAATACAGTGTTTTGGGTTTTAATTTTTTTATGTGGTTTATAAAGGAATTTGAAAGATGAACTCTATATAACGAATTTTCCATATAAGAACTTTTTCAGGATTTAGGGTTTTTTCGACCCCGTACATACATTTTGGGAAAATGAGGAGGAATTTTGTAATTTATATTTAAACATCCCCCTCTTTGGATGTCGGGGCCAAATATGAACTACTCAAAACAAAAATGTATTTAAAAATTTTTTTTCACCTTTTCTTTATCATCGGTACATTTAAAATTGTTTAACTAAACTTTGAGTTATTCTTATTTCTGTATGGTAACACTACGTCGTTTACAAAAAGGACCGAAATTTTTCTTTTTTTGGTTATTGTTAAAGGGTCCAAACAAAAATTTAAATTTTTTTTATTTACCCTTTTTAAATTTCAAACAATTTCACAAAATGCAGATTAAAAAATTGTACATTTTTTTTTAACAACTAAAAAATAAAAAATGAAATTTTTTTACCCCAACCCGTTAATAGAAATTTTAAAAAAACTGACTAATAGATGTTTGAAAAACTTTTTTTTGGGTTTTATTAAAGATTCCTTTTTTACTTTATGCAAAGAAAATATATTGCTCATTTTCACCCGTTGATAAAGAGAGGTAAACTTTCCAGTTTCCAAACAATGTAATACATTAGAAAAAAGAAAAAGTTTTCAAATGTTTCATTATCAATTTCTGCATTAGAATCATTTTTACATTGGCCCATAAATAGAATTTCTGAACCCATTGCACTGAGAGGCAGTCTTATCAAATTATCGCTGTCGTAAGAATCTTTAAAAAAAATCCCCGAGTTGGAAAGAGTTAAAAGGAATTTCCTGTCCCAAAGAAAAAGCAAGTTCTGACTCATTTGCACCTGTAAGGTCTAATAATGGTTTCCCTTTTTCTTGAAATTTTTTCTTAAGTTTTTTAAAAAAAAAATTTTTTGAAAAAATCCCAATTTTTCAATACAAACTAAAGAAAAAAACTTCCAACTGCTGAAATAACCCGCAAAAATTGAGCTGTATAGGGGTTTTTCCTTATTTTTTAATTTGGAAAAAAAAATTCTTAAAAGGGTTTGTTTAAAAGGGTCCACTGTCTTTCAAAGTTAAAAATTTTTTTTAAAATCCCCTTTTTTTTTATGCCTTTCAAAAAAATTAAAAAATTTTTTGGGGTTTGAACTGAAAATAAATAAAATTTTTTAAAAATTTTACCCTAAATTTCCCAAAAATCTGCTTAAAATATTTTTAAAAAGATTTTCATGATTGAAAATTTCTCTTTTTTTAACTTAGTTTGTCTGTTTAGAGTTTCTCAACCTTCATTCTCGTATGCTTTTTATTGCGATCTGCCGTGCGGGGACCCCCTAATTGGGAATGGGGTTACCGGCGGCACCTAAAACAATCTGGCTGCGTCGTTTTCAACTATTGGACCCCCTGCATCCATTTCATTCCGATTACCTTTGGGGAAAACGCGTCCCCCCAGAGCAGCCGAACATGAAATAAACAAATTATCTAAATTTGAAAACATCGCCTCGTTCATTAATATCCTGTTTGCCAAATATATCAAAATAAGGCCAGGGTGCTGCAAAAGGAACCATAGCAAAACAGTTCTCAGAATGTCGTCGACGTACCGATGTGCTGTAAGTATGCCTCTAATAACGACCAAAGGCTTAAAAAGAAATGGCATCCAAGACCATAACTCCTTGTTGAGGGTCTGTGTGGCATGCAATAGTGAAAGCAGGATCGGCACGCTGCCCTGACCGTCTCCAGACACGTCTTCGATGATCGTCAGGACACAGATGGAAGCGGGATTCGTTTCTAAACACTATACGTGCCTTGTCAGCATGATTCCAACCTGATTTATTCAAGCATCACCATAATTTAGCTCAACAGTGTGCAGGCGGGAATGGCAAGAGGCGTAGCGGTCGGTACGAGGGTAAATTTTGCTCTATCAGCCGTCTGTGAATGGTCATGGCGGACACTCGTGTGTGGGACGTACGTCTGATGGTTGATAACGATGAATCAAGTGCTGTGACATCTGATCTGACAATCAATTTGTCCTCCTGATCTGCTGAGGTCGATCACCATCATCATGACGCTGAAATCTGGAATTGTCCACTCATTCTTGCCAGCATCTTCTAATGGTCGCATTGCTTCGACCCATATGACGAGCGATTCTCCGATTTGCTCAACCTCCCTCTTTCAGTCCAATGATACGACCTCTTTCAAACTCTGACAGTTGCTCGTAATGAACTCGAATCCTGCTGTGAGGCAATTTTTCAGTTGTTCAAAGGTATCCTAAATCGCAATGCAACAGAAATTTTCTGATCAGATTAATAATCGCTTCTTATAGACACCTGCTGAGTGCGCAATTCCGATGCGCTGTAGCTCCCGCTATTCATTCGTTGGACACCAAATTCTAATCATTTGCATGTTCCGTTGAAATGTCTTTGTATACTAAATTTTATTACAATCGGGCAACTCCTTCTTGGTGGGTCGTTTTTTTTTTGTATACTTCAAATAGGTTTTTAGAAACTTTCTTCCCTTTGTTTTTTCTTACATGTGCAGTGTATCTTGTTTTTGATCACAGTGCCATCTCTCGTACATCATCGGCAATTTACAAATCTTATAAAGTAACAAATGGTATTGTTTCGGCTTGTGGTTGATTTTTGTGAAGCTTTCCTAAATAGATTAGGTAAAGAGCATATATAGCTAAATTAATTAACTTAAATTTTGGAGATTTTGAAAAAGTTTTTAAGGTATGTGTAATTTTCGAAGTTCAAAAGAAAAATATTATGTTTTTGTTCGTATTTTTTAACAAAAAATATTTTAGAGATTTTTTTTAAATATTTGATTTATAAACTTGTTTGTATTTATAAAGGTGAATATAATTTTCAGGCACGATTCGTTTTACTTAAAACATTTCTATTTTCAAGGATAGATGGCGCCACCACCTAATCACATATTTCTACCTGGAACAATGTATTTCCGAAAGAACATCGAATGGCTGAAGAATATGATTGATAAAAAACATGTTTTAAGTTCGAATTGTGAGGAGGGGGAAAAAACTGAATATAAGTTGTAGAAAAACATCTTAAGGGTGCATTTGTATTTTTCTCATTATTTTCTAACAATACATACTTCAACTAATTAAATTTCTAATGCGTTAAGTCTTATCTTCGCGTAGAATTAGATATTAGGATATTTTTTTCAGATGTATATAAGTACTCATTACATTAATATTTAATATCATATTGAGAACAGTATATTCTATCATGCAGAGCATTTTTATCTGATTTGATCCATTCTTTCTGGTACAAAATATGTTATTCTTTTATCCTAGTTATCCTTTTACATGTTAAAATAAAAAATGGCTTATTTATGGAATATTTTGAATTTTTAAGAACACAATATAATAAACTGATATACAAATACCAAAGTTGCAAAATTTCATGAAGATTGAAATGTTTTTCTGTCCGAGGATGCGTTCTACGTTTAGTTCAGACACTTATATTGGACGAAGATATCCTTAAATACAAGCTACACCATTAAATTATTCGTACTGATTAAATTTTAAAATAAATTGCTGATTTTGTTTGAGTTAGTTTTTATGATAAAACTTTCAAACCACAACTAAATCAAAAATTAATTGAAATAAAAAGAATGGAAAAGAGTGATTTTTAAAATGTTGAAAAATAATTATTCTTTACCATCACCCCATCAACACCGGATTTTACTTAAATATTTTATGTGTACATAATATTCCCTTTTTTAACCATTAAAAAAAGTAAGCTGATTTTAGAAAAGATTTGTGCTGTTTAGTATGCATTATTAAAAAACGTCCAAAATTGTGTTAGTGATGAGCTGATTTTTATGGAAATAATTGAATAAAATAAAAATATTTGTTTTGTTTCTATAATGAATATAATCGCATAACGGAAACTTTATTTACCACAAAAGACGAATGAAACTGAGGACGTTGAGCATGGGTCACACACAGGAGGATCTATTCCCCTAAAATTTTTCCAGATAGACAAAATGCTCGAATATTTATGTAACCGAATATTGTGTATTTAGGATTTATCTAGTGTAAATACAACATATATATGTCTTCAAAAATCCCACTGCAGCCTTACAATTTAAAAATATTTTATACATAATCCATTTTTTACTTTAACCCGTCATAAATTAGTATTAAAGTAAAGTAGGCAAAATATAAACTTATTTTAACAGGATAAAGATAGATTAATTCAAATATGAATGAGTAATGGGAAACATAATGAGTACTTTCTATGTAAGAGAGAGATAAAAATAATACAATGTAATGTCAGTGTTAAAATATTTTTCGTTCTGGGAAAAAAAATTGAGACAAATTAAGGTCATATTTTTTAATGTTACAGCCCATGAAAACCTTAATTTATTAGGAGAAAACCTTTAATTTCTCAGTCGCAAATTCGAACTCTCTTTTGAAAGCCAGCGAGTCACAATTCATCTATTACAATTGTTTTTCAAATGATAACGATAGGCTATATGTAAGAAGGATTTACTTCGGGCGTACAAAATTAAAACAATATGTCAGGCGTAAGCACTTTCAGTGTCAGCCATTTCTTTTTTTTTAAAAAAAAGAATGTTCTCGTACTTATAAATCTTTATAAATGCCTCCCATTCGATCCACCACCGTACCTATAGCACCAAAACACCGGAAAATACCTTTGGGAACAATTTATAGTTGAAGGAAGGGATTCACTGAACAAAGTAGCTCACTTTCCAACCCCCTTTCTATCGAATTAACTTCCTGGGAGAGGGACAACCATTCCTTCCCCTCCGCTCTCAATTAGGGAGGCTCCATTGTCAATAAAAGCGACGAGTTATTGTTAACTTTCGGTGTGTGAAAGTTTACTTTCCCCTTCTGTTATTTAAGTTGCAACAAGGGCAGTCATTAACAGATCAGGAGTATTTCACAACTGAGTGTGAATAGTTTTATCACAATGGGATAATTTTCAGCTTGCTTACATTAAGAGGATTCGTGGCACGAAAATAACTAAAATTCCCCATACAAAAGGTAGCAATTAGTTGGAAGAGGCCGTAAGCTAGTAACTACCGCTAAAAGTGAAGCTTATTTAAATAGGATGTTTTCAGTCGTAGGTATGTATGCATAAGCATTTGACGCCTGTCAATAGCTTTTCACTGTAGAGAATTCCACTCATCTCTTCCTAAATAAAAGACAGTAATAAGAAAGTGGTAATGAGCTCCTGGTTGACGTTTCTGTCGTCTTGGTACCATTTGAGACCTGATGTATAAAGGATCTGATGCCCGTTAAACCTATACAGCCTTCAAATCGTTGATGTGATATGGACATACGTATAGTAAGGTGTTTGAGATGTCATCCTCGTCCCTTGACCGAAGTTCAAAATTACGAAATCCGTCTCCAGTACACTTCGTGTAGCTTCACAAAGTACGTCATTACTATATAACTAATTAAATTCAATTCTCTCTAATTAAAATAAAGGATTCATTTTTAAATTCTAAATATGTTTATATTTTGTGGTTAAAAGATGCATAACCTTAAAATATATTTAACACCATCGTAAAAGAAATTACACACACTTTTGGATTACACACACACACAAGTTCCTTTATTACATCATATAAAAATTTCACAATAAAAAAATGGTTTGATGCTTCTTTTAAACATTAAATATCAAAGTTTAATATTTTTTTCCTTTTTCATTTATTGATTCTTGTATGAATGAGCTTTAAGATCAACCTTACTTTAAACGAGTCATATGTGCCATGCTTAATAAGAATAAAAAAAATGTTTGCAACATAAAACCTTGCGAATCTTTGACTGTACCCTGCATTATGCATTAAATAACACATTTTCTACAACGCATTTAAAATAAGATTCAAATGAAGATCAGAGGTCTTCAATATATGCTCCGTGAAACCCTAGGGTTTCCTGGAACACTGACAGAGGCTCTACAAGGGATCACTATTTGTTTCATCAAAGCGCCAAAATTTCAATAAACCTTTAATTTTTATAGAAGATTGGATTTTTAAAGGCGGATTGCGCTTCTAAAAATAAGTTTAAATATTACTTCAATCAACCCGAGACAAGGCGCTCACACACTCGATACTAACTTTAGTGGTCATGCAGGGTGAAACAGTCACCCCAATCCTTCTTTTTATAATTATTTTTATTGTACACGATAAAAATCGTCATTGCAGTGAATAATTTAATTAAAAAAAAAAGTATACTTACCAACTTTAAAGGACCTTTCGAGTTTTCTTTGATAATTTGAGCAAAAATCCAATCAAACTGAACTAAAATATTTCAAATGCGTGTGACTTAAATAAAGGACATAAATCACAGACACATTGTAGTTTTATTGTCTTTAGATGATCGACAAATAGCGAACTGAACTTTTTCTTACTCGTGACATTTTGACAGGGAGCAGTGTGTCTTCTGTGTCTTCGTATCTTTTTTGATGGAGTTCTTTAGGTAGCATTTGAAAATATTCCTTTCAACTCAAACGTTTCATGTTCACCGCTTTTCTCAAATTTACTTTCACTCTGTCATGATTATTATCATTATTTCATCAGATTCTTTATTTGCTTGATCAATTTCTTTTCCTGGAGTTTCAGCTTCATTCAACTGAGATCGCAAATGCTTCTTCTTCCTCTTCTTTTTTACATTCGGCTCATTTACATTTAAAAAACTTAAACGAGTTCAAAAACACTAAGTAGCTTTCAGGGAAAAAATGTAGCCCGTTCATAGAAAATATTTTGGTACAAATGTGGTCGCTCGGGGAACTTAGCCACCCCAAGTACCTTAAGATTATAAGAAACAATTCCTCCTAAAAAAGCGGGAGTTATGTGACAAAGATTGTTGTATTGGAGGTTTCTGACAAGGTTATTGCACAGCTTCTCAAACTTTCAGTATTTACGACCCAATATTCAATCATAATTTTCATCGCGCCCCCTTCCATACAATAACAATGTATTGAATTCAATAATTCTATACTTTTACTCTAAGGCTATAATGCTACTTTAACCTCTTAAGTGCTACCGGCGTGTATAAACGTCTCGCTCAGCCAAAGCATTAATTGTCCCGAACGTATATGTACGTCTTTCCAAAGTATGATTTTTTCTGTGCACTGCCATCCATAAAATTATTCCGAAGACTTTGGAATGTATTAAAAAGATTTTGTCAGTATTTGCGAAGGATTTACTTATTTTAGAGGATTTGCTTATTTATTCCTTTTCTTCCCCTCCCAGCACCATTACATTACATACGCACGTCTACGTGAAAACCAATGGCACTGGAGCAAATCGCGTAACTTTTAATCGGCAGCTAAGGAATTAATTTATTGACTCCATACACACACACACACAAATTATCAAGAGGACTGTTAATTTTTGTATATAGTAATTATTTATATGATAAACCCATGGGGTCACTGGTAATTATTTTTTTTAAACTTCTTCTTAACTTACTATTGATAAATTAATTATAAAATACATTGTGCACAGTACTGATACATTGATAAGTGTATTACATCAGTGTAAATGTGTATTTTATATTTTATAATGTCAGAATCTATTTTGTTTGTTTAATGTAGGTAAATTAATATTTTTTTTTTAAAAAAATTGTTAATTTTAGACTTTTCAATATGCTCGCGCCCCCCTCGTACAGTTATCACGCCTTTCTAGGGGGGCGCGCCCCTCAGTTTGAAAAATGCTGGGTTAATGGTTACAAACAAACATTTTCCCCCAGAATTAAAGATTTCGTGAGCCTGAGGTGACTTTGTACAACACGTGACCTCTCTCGGGTTAATCTCAAAAATTAAATGATGCAGTTTGGATTCAGAAAATTGTTGTTTTTACACATTTCAATGCATTCAACATATGCACAAGGAACAATTATATTACTATTTTTAAGGTACAAAGTAAATTTGACGTCACTCATAAAATTGAAATTTTGGGCAGATTGTATTTTGAAAGATAAAACATTGGATGCTTTCCAAATTTGCATATTTTTTTTAATAGAAAAAAAAAACGTTTTTTAATAAAAGTATAAAAATTAGATTGGTACATTATTTATCAAATCCGCAAAAAAAAATTTCTTGAATAGTTTTCGGTTCAAAAAAGTTATCTTGGATCCAAAAAATCCCTTTCAAGACTGTGACTCCTCCGAACTCCCAATAAAAGAAAGAGAACAAAAATTGATCTCTATAGACTTACATTCAGTTGAAACTAAAATTTAGTCAAGCTGATAATATGTATTTTTTTGGATTGACTTTAATTAAGAATATCTTGAAATTGCGAAAAGAGCTTTGAAACATTTAATGTCATTTGTTTCAGCTTATTTATGCGAAAAATATTTTTCTTTATATGCTGCGACAAAAACAAAATACTGAAACAGATCGGATTTTGAAGATGACATTAGGATGTAGATTTCAACAATTATTCTAGAAGCAAAAATATTTTACAATGAAAAAACAATCACAACCAAGTCATTAACAGATTTTATTTTTATTAATTTCTCATAGTTTAAAATATTGTTGCTTTTGTTTATTATTCATAAACTATATTTTTGAAGAAAAAATAGCTACCTTACTATTAATTATCTTATTAAGATATATGTATTGTGATAAAATAAAGATTCGATGATAATTTTGTGTAAATTTGAATAGGATAAAACTTTAACATAGCATTTCCCCTGCTCTTTGTTCAAGCGGTTTCTTCAATAAAACGGTAAGCTGAAAGGTGTCCCAAAGTGTATATATAAAAGGTTGAATACCCTGATGTTGAGGATTGCAATGAACTAACAGAAATCTTCATGCTTAATAAAGGTAAAAGGCTCCTTTACAAAATGACTCTTAATAAGCTTAGTTCAACCACACAGATTCATCTTTTAATAACGAAAGATACTTAGTACTGTTGTTCCTCTTAATATTTAAGTGAATTCAAATAGATCTTTTTAATATCACTACGCAATGGTTCATCTATGTAGAATATATATCCTTTATATTATTTCGTACCCTATCAATTACGAGAAAGTGTGGAAATTTTAATTCTGCAACCTTAGTCGTAAGCCTAAGAATTAGCTATTGCGGCCATTTTACTTTGACCTGTAATGTCTTGTTTTATTCCAGCGTATTGTTTAGCTTTAAGTTAGATTTATAGCAATTTAGTACAGAAGTTGTTTTTTTCCCCTTCAAATGTAAACATATTTTTAATTCTAAGGGGAAAAAATCTCCATTACAAACAACACATCTGAATTTTTCTCACAGTGACCCAAAGACAACCTATTTGAGCCCCTCACGAGCTACTGAATACTTAGCATGAGGAAAGGGAGGCGTGTGGGCAGGAACTGACCTAGCATGCACCTTCCGAACAAAATGATGAGTCCTTTGAACGAGACAGGTGATGACATTTGTGACAGCTTCCTGTTGACACTACTTGTCAAACGGCACACAACAACGGAATCGTCACTGTCAAAATCACGTTTTTGATGGTGGGAATCATGGACCCAAACGTTGTGGCCCACAGTTCGCTGTTTGAATGGTATTTAGGCATTACTAAAGGCGACATTTTTTGACTTGCTAATGTGTATTTCCCACTCACTTTGTGCGAGAAAAAAAGCCATGGCGATGCTGTTGTTACAAATGAAAATTGTTAAGATATAACTTACAAAGTTTTCCTTCAATACATTGCTTATACTTCCATACTTCGGCTAATAATCCCCTCCCTTTTTTAAGTTTAATTTGAATTTTGTCTATGTGTCCTGAAGATGCATTCACTACTACATTTTTGAATACATGTTACTTATTTCAGGATAATTTGTTTTGATTTTAAACATGTTTGATTTCTGTGCATCGATCTTTTATTATTTGACCTGCAATTATTGAGATAACAGCGTCATCTTAATAAGCTTTGTTCCTTCAAATATATTAATAATTGTGTATTCTCTTTAGTCGAAGTAATTTGATTAAATAAGTAAATGTTTAACACAAGTAATTGTGAAAAATGGATATCATTTTTGCATTCAGCAAACTTGATTTATAAAAAGACAACACTCATTCTGAAAAATTCCCTTATATAGGAAATTAATGCATACCTGTTCGATTTCAAATGGTTTTATATATATATATATATATATATATATATATATATATTATAGAAAGGTTTCTTGAATAAAAAAAAGATAGAAAAGGAAATATTCTATCATTTGTATGTTTACCAACCAAATAATTAGGAAATTAGGTAAACCATTTACTATATCTCTTAAATGGAGTTTACTTTCTTTAGCTTTAGAAAATTCATAGGGCCCGACACAACCAGAGGCGGTGTGGGCCATTGCCCACGGCCTCGCGCCTCAAAGCCGAAATATGTAAATCAAACGAAAAGTAAGGAAAAATCGAGAATTGCACGCCGCAGGGTTTTTTATAATTAATAAATTAGAAATTTTCTCAACTCTACCTGTTTTTCGCCAAAAAATATCTAAAAGTTTATATATCGTTTTTTTTAAAAAGAGAAAAAGAATATTCTATTTATCGGTATGATAGTATATGAATAAATAATTCGAAAAAATATTGTTTTCCATTTTTTTTTAAAAATTTTCCCAACTTTGTTTTCCCCCTCATTTTTAAACTGGAAACATTAGCGGGAGTTAAGTTGCTATCGCGGGGGTCCCCGGTCAGAGACGGGGCATAGCTCAACTTCACATCTTTAAAAACCCAAATTTAAAATATCGCATGCACAGGGCAGTCTCACTTCATGTTTCTATATCATATTATAAATTTTAAAATTTTTTTAACGTGAGAATGAATAATATTATACGGGCTTTTTTCATAATTTATAAATTTGTCAGACTTAGGCATAAAGAAAAGGATAAAGAAAAAATGGGAATCTGATGAGAAAGAAAAAAGAAAAGTGGAAAGAGAGTTGTACCCAACCAGGTTTATAGTTCAGGTGGATTAAATTTCTGTAATTGTAGAGAATCTGGTAGTATAGATTCAAATCACGGTTCCTTCGACCTCTGAACAACATTTATCCGTATCTGAATTGCCATTGAATTTGAAAATTACTCCAGATGCACCGACTATTCATACTGAACGCGAAAATCGGAAATAAAAATGGGATAAAAAGCTTGTCGATCGTAATCTGACGCTGAGATTTCGGGGGCTCACGTTGGTAACATGAGTTCAATCAAGAAGAGATTGAGATTAGTTCTTCGCCTGGAACAGCGATGCCAGTGACGTAGTGAAACAAGCATTTTTCCCGTTTTGACCCGGGGTTCAGTTTTCCCCTGACGATGTCACCAATCACGATATAGTTCAAAAACGGTCCCCCCAGCTTTAAATAACAGTGATGAATATTATCCCAAAGATGATGTGATGATCTAACACTTTTTTTTAGTTTTCATTTTCAAAAAAAACTAAATAATGGTGAAAAACCCAATGTCGCGGTTGGTTTATTCAAGTTCTAAAAATAAAATTTTCGTTTCCTTTGCGTTTACAACTCAAATGGTACAGGAAGTGTGCTTTATTTGAAACATTAAAAAAATTTTTGTTTTAGTATTTTTCACGACATAAAAAAACTAAGAATATATACCTATATGTTCCAATGGATAACATTGAAAAAGGGAAAAAACACGGAAAAACAGAAAATGAAAGACAATTCTTGAATCCAAAAACATTGGGACGATTTGGGGAGATTAAATTGATATCATAAATTTTTTAGCCTATCGTCGGCGTTTAGGGGTCACAGATAATTTTCAAAGAGACGAAGACACTAAGAATTCTGGAAATTTCATAGACTTATTTAAATTGATATCAAAATTTGACCCTACGTTAGGGGAAACATATAAATCGCATTGATAATAAACAACTTGAACCATTATCTATAACCCCAATATTAAAATGAATTTATCAAAATCGTCAAAACAAGTTACCAGTAAAGAATTGGGAAAAAAAGGGAAAAAATATTATTTTTTTTTGCTGCACCACTAAAGACTGTGGAATTTAACAAATTTTGGGTCATCTTAAGATATCTACTACATCAACGGGAAAGTATAGAAGAAAACTTGGTCGATTTTGTTTTGTCACGAAACGACTGGAGAATTTTTGAAATGCAATACTGGGAGAACTAGAGTGAGCGAAATTTTAACTTCCCTGTTCATACAGGGGCTTTTGGCAAGGGCCCCGAAATTTTTTAAACCATGGCCCGTGCGTGGACGACACCGACTGGCACCCCCCCCTCAACTACTACACCACACCAAGGGGGGCGTTTCGCCCCGACAGATTTAACTTGCATCGCCGCCCTACCGGTGAGTCTTTAGTGGTCTGGGGCTCGCTCAGCATGCCTGCCCGGGTCCGATACCTTGACCACTGGGCTACCGCAGCTCCTCTGGGAGAACTAGAATATGGCTTAAATATTCAGAACTGTCATGGACAAGGATACGACAATGGTAAAATATGGAGGCATAAATAATGGACTTAAAAAATCGAAAATTTAAATATAAATCCCAGGGGATTTTTTACACTTTGCGGTTGTCATAGCTGGGGTCTGTTTTTTAGACGCAACTAATTCGTTAGCAGCAACAAAGACAATTTTTGATTTTATTCAGATTTTTTTTTCTATTTTCAAGTTCCAGAAAACGCTGGAAAATTATCAAAGATAAATTAAAGCTTACTATTAAGTCTATCAGACACAAAAGGGGTGGGAAAGCAGAATTGAGGTGGTGAAGGTCACGTCATAACAATTTGATGATATTGTTGAATGCATAGAAAACTTTTTTTAAAAACCAAACGGAACAATCCGACACACTCAGCGATTTTAAAAGAAATGCTCAGCTTGGAATTTATTGTATCATTACATGTATGGTATGAGTTTAACGTGACAATACCAAAAAATTTGGCAACCCCGTTTAAACATTATTCTTGAGCATTTGCATATATTTTGTAGCTGGTCGATATCGACAAACGGGTTCAAAAAGCTTTTAACGCTCGAAGTTTATTGAGGGGGGTCATGATTTCCCAAAAAGTTTTTTTAAAAATAAAAGGGTAACCAAAAGGAAAAGAATTTTGATTATAAAGGCGGCAATCAACCTATAAATTCGTCAAAAGCCGCATAAACAGACTTTTAATCCCATGATTGATTCTGGGATAAGTATTATGGTTCAAATTTTCTTGAAATCAACATTTTAAAAATTTTTTGGTTTTTTTATGACTTAAACAGTTAAAAAATTTCCAAAAAAGCAAATCTGAAAAAATCAAAATTTCCCCCAGTCCCTAGTAGGGTGAGAGTGATTCCAACCTTACGAAACATATGAAAATTTACAAAAAAGATCCGCATCATTCAGGCGGAAACATTTGCTCCCATGTCATAGAGAACGATTTGAAAGAATTTTTTCCCCAAAAATTTACATTGCTTTAGAATTTTGTTAAAAACCCCCATGTACCGCTTCCGGTTTGCTTTTCAAAATCAAAAAAATTTTAAAAAATTATGTAAAAAAAACAATGGGGCCCGGAAAGACTTTCAGCTTTTGGGGTTTTATCTATTGGGAACAGTATAGTATTTTAAAAATAAAATTTCAAACCAATCATTAAAAATTTTAGCAAAACTTCTCGATTCTCTTCAAAGTAGAAATTTCGATAAATTTGTTTTATTTTATAAACCCTCTTCTTAGCCCCCCCAAAAAGGGCCCCGAAATGTATCGCCCACTTGTTCGGTCCTCCGCCGCCACTGGGCAAACCAGGCAAACAATCGCTAATTCAATTCATGTAAAGGGAAAAACACATTTCCTGTTTACAATCCTATCACAAAAAAAAAAAAACTATCAACTTCATTTTTATCTAACTCTATTTGAGGCATCAGTAACTACAAAAAATTACTGTGACAATTTCTCGAAGCCCTACGCCCAAAAAAAGTTGCATGTGGGCGGGGGTTTTGGGTTATTCTTATTTTAGAAACAATTATACATGTGTGTGTGTTATCAATTTTTGGAGGCGTTTTCAACTTAGGCAAGTTGTCAGGTTAAGAAAATTTTTGACTTGTCTCATGAGCAATCAACCTACAACAATTGGATGAAACTTATAGCATAGCAAAATAACATATGCGGGGTTTGATTGATTGAATATTAACGTTGCACTGTTTAGCTACACGAGGGCTTTTAGCGACGGACCACGTAATTTTGAACCATGGTCAAGTGACGTGGACGACACCTGAGATGGCATCCCCTCTCCTAACTACCACACCAACGGGAGGACGTTTCAGCTCTCGACAGATTTAACGAACATCGCTGCCCTACGCGGCGGGTCTTTAGTGGTACTGGGCTCGAACTCGTAACAAGGCAAGCCACGGTCCGATACCTATACCACTCGGCTACCATGGCAACAAACATATGCGGGAAAAACGTGTAAGAAATAAAATTATTTAGTTCAGTTATAGTTATAGGATTCCTCTTTCAAAACCACAAAAGGTAAATAAATGTATTATAGTATTTTTTGTCCAAGCCAATTAGTTAACGTATACTAATAGAGGATAATAGTAGAGATAGGTTTTCCCCGACACATAATGTGTTGAAACCAGAACACGAAATTTTCCCTGTGTATGTATATATAACATACGTACATACAAAGGGATAATTTCATACATTTATATACTCTATAAATGTATGAATGCATGTGTGTATAGGCTGACCATAATTTTTTTTAGCCCAACTCAGGGCATACTTTTTGAAAATACTTCAAAACCTGAATTTAATTATATATTAAAATCGATTTATTTAGTTGTATTTTTCCTTACACGCAGGGGCGTAGCTACCGCCGTATCAGCCGTAGTAATGATACAGGGTCCCCAAGCTACAGGGGCCCCAACATGTGCAACTACAGTACCACTAACAGGGCTTTCTTTTCTAAAAAAGGACCCCGAAGGAGTTTTAATACGGGCCCATTTAGAATGAGCTACGCCAGTGATTACACGTGATTATTTTTCAGAAATGGTTTATTTATTTTTACATCATAAAATTGGTAAGAATAAAGTTCTAAATTAATTTTAACATTTTCTAGATATTTAACAGTAGATACAGAAAATCTACCTTTTACTCAGATTAAACTTTCTCTCCATGGCTGAAATATCTCTCTCAAGTGGAGCAAGGAAAGATACAGCAGATCCAACCCTTTTAAGAATATAATAAGAAATATCAGCGTTTTGAACCACCTTATATAGAAATTTCTTTCCACATCTCTTCAATAGAGATTTGCTACTTTTTCAGAACTTGAATTTACCCTTTGATTTTGATTTACCTGATTCAACAATTTACGATCATCAAAAAGGTCATAAATAATTATGGAATCCTTAATAATTTCATTAAAAACTTAAACACTTTCTTCTATATAAATCAGAGCAAGCAATTCCAGTTCATTAATTAACTGACTGAAATTTCCTCTAACAGTAGAACTTGTTCTCCCCAACTCTAAGCACTGGTACTAGAATTATAAAAATTGTATGCACTTGAGAAGAATTTTTTCTGAACATCATTAATTTATTTTAGAGTGCATAGTAACTCTTCGGCCCATGGTATAAATTTGGAGGGTTTTCCCCCTCTTTCGTGAAGTTTACAAAACAATTATGAACATGTCTGAAATGCTTTTGCTGCTGTAATAGAATTAACTTCGGATTTCAGAACTACATCATTAAATAATGTATATATATATATATATATATATATATATTAAATAACTTTACCATATAAAATTTTCAAAAAAATAAAATCAAATAATAATTTTGGGCATTTTTTACAAGGGGAAATTTAGGTCATCAAAAATGAAAAGAATTCTTTCAATTACAGGAAATAACATAAGTTTCTGCGTATATAACGCGCACCTATACTTTCAAGCTGTATTTTTTAAAAATTTTTAGTGATGTTCGCCGTATAAAGCTCATCTTTTTTACGAAGAATTTTGAAATATACTAGGTCCTATACGATGTTAAGTCCTTTATTCGAGGTAATAGTACACTTCTACAACTACAACCCTTTGAATTCCTAAGTTATGTCATTTCTTTTAAAAATATCAGTATTTCAATATACACAGATGTGTTAATTTTTTTATCCGCAACTTTTTTATTTTTACAGGTATCATATTTATACCCAGCGTATAACGCACACCCTCAAATTTCGATCTTATTTTTTTGTGTTGAAAGTGCGTTTAAAACGCCGAGTTTTTATGTGATGCTATTAGACAATACTTTTTTGTAATCTATTTCCATAAATTCACAGAACTCTTTATGTTTCGTTACTCTAATTCTGTATATATGAAAATATTTGTAAATTTTTATAACAATAAATTCTATGTTCATGGGTAGAGAGTCACATGCTGCTTGTATTTAACTGTGTTCAATGTGGGCTGAACGATCAACTCACAAAATAAGTCTGTTATTTTGAACATTGTCATTAACCTTCTTCTTCACACTATTAGAATTACTGTTAGCAGTAGCGCACACAGGAATTTTTCAAGGGAGGGGTACGGGGTCGAAAATTCACCATTCTTGTATCATGCTCCTCTTGATTTTTCGATTTTCGGGAACAAAAAACAGTGAAAAACTAATTATTGAATAAATAATTAGTCTTAATTAATATAATTAATCATTAATAACAAATACTTAATTAAATTTTACGTACTATATACTTAGAATTATAATCAATCGAAAAAAAAATCAAGGGCTTTGGGAAGTGTCCGGACCCCAGGACCTGCGTGCGCCACTGACTGTTAGTGTTATCAAAAGTTAGTGTTACAAACCGACTTTGTATTTTTTCACACCCACGCTGCACAGGAAAAACTAACAGAGATAAAATGATTGAAATCGTGAAGACGTAAGAAAGCAATATAAAACCATTGTCCTTGTTGTGTTGCCAAACGACCAACAAAGGTTGAGAGAGACTGATAGCTCCACATTCATCAGAGTCGACATCAGAACTTGCTACACTATAAGTTGAGACATGCAGGACCGTAAGAAAATGTTCAAATACGCCATATAAAATATAAAGGTCTAAAAAATCCTCACCAGTCATAAAATTCTCAAAACCTTGGACATTACCTCAAATAGCCCTAAGAAACCAGGACTAGCCGGGCTATTCCAGGATGTATGGTTAGCTTAATATATATATATATAACTTAAATTTATATCTAAACATAATTCGAAACTTCTTTATTTATAACATCTAATTCATACATCCTAATACCCTATTTCGAAATGCGACTCAATTTCTCTTTTTCTAAGGCATTAAAAACATTATGTTGGTATATTTACTGCTGATTCTTTAGACCTTTTACTTTTGATAGATTTATTGGCGATTCCAAAAAATATAAGTTTATTTATTGTTTTTAAGCGCCTTACTAACCGCGATTTAATATTCCAAAAGCAATGATGCTATTTCTATAAATAACTAATTATTCCCTTCGCCTAAACACGATACTGTATTTTGTATAGTGCATTTTTCCCAGTCTTTCCCTGTACATAAAAATTTGATATTTGAATAATTCCCTCTCTTGTATTTTGACATCTGTACAAGAAGCATGCCCAAATAAATGATGTTATCACGATCAAGCCTCTTTATTTTTCCGGCCACGATTTATATATATATATATATATATGTAGATTCGATTAATATTTAACAGAAACAACTGTTATCCTACCAACATGGCATACTAAAACCACATTGTTTTTAAGTTAAGTCTATGTTTGATGCATAATGACGGATAAACTCAATTCTGTAAAACGAAACACGCCACATAAAAATAGAACATGTCAATATAATGAAAATCATTTAAGGTATCCGACTACGTTCGGAACCATGATTTTGAAAAGGCGCATAAATGCATAATTTTCATGATATTTAGTGTCACTTAGATTAGAATACATGTATAAAATTGTTTTAAGGACATTTTGACAAAAATAAATTATTTAAATACAATATTTTGGCAAAAAGTTAACTTAGAATAATCTTTTTTTCAAAATGTTCTCCTTTTGTGAGAAATGCTTCTATTATCTTAATGTTTTGCCTGTATATAGCTCAAACCTCTTTACAGAGGCTCAACTAGAATTTTTGAACAATTCACATTATTTTCAGAGTTACCACCCATTGAAATAATTATAGGTGTTTTATTCTTAAAATTGCTCCCCTCTGTTGTCGTAAAACATGGATAAACCCACTTCTAAGTTATATATTTCAAAAATTCTAGTTGAGCCTCTATAGGAAGGTCTGAGCTATATACAGGCAAAATATTATACTAGAAGCATTTTTCACAAAACACACATTTTGTCAAAATATTGTACTTAAATAATTTTTTATTGTAATACTATTCTTAAAACAATTTTATATACATTTTCTAATCTAAGTGACACTAAATAGCATAAATATTATCCATTTATAAGCTTTTGCAAAATCACGGTACCGAACGTAGTCGGATACCTTAAACGTGTGGAACGGGTCAACTTCGAAGGTTCTATTGCGAATCCTTTTTGCTACCGTCAAATTTATCTCCATGATGATATACAGACTTAACGCGTATGCGAATCTAAAGTTAATCTCTAACTTAATAAGAAATTAAAAGTTGATATTTTTCTCAAAACTCATTGTAAAGCAAATCTCTTTTCAGATAACACAATTATAATTGGGATTAGTACTCATAGGAAAATTTTGCGATTGAGAGTTGCAAAAAATAAATGTGATGTGTTACAAATTATATAAAAAGTATTGATCTTAAAGCCACTATTAATAATAATTCCGCATTGCCGACTAAATTGTCTTAGAAAAAGAGAACTATATAAATTTTTGACCAAAAACTTTTAGAAAATTTTTAAACTCTCCATTCGTTAATGTGTTCGTTGCAAAACAGATGTTAACGAAGCATTACAGAGTAAAGTAGGGAATAGGCTGGAATTTTTTCACAAAGCCTTAGTATTGAAGCAAAAGGACTTGGACTTGAGTAAAAGGCAGTAACGAATTCGAAAGAAACCTAATACTGTAAACTCTAACAGTCTGTAGCGCACACAGGAGTTTTCCTAGGGGGAGGGATCCAGGGTTGAAAGTCCACCATTCTTGTATCATGCTCCTTTTGATTTTGTCGATTTTTGGGAACAAAAAACAGTAAAAAACTAATTACTGAATAAATAATTAATATTAATTAATAAAATTAATCATTAAAAAAACAAATATTTAATTAAATTTTACGTATTATATACTTAAAATTATATAATCAATCGGGAAAAAAATCAAGGGCTTGGGGGGGGGTCTGGACCCCTAGGACATCCCCCTTGTGTGCGCCACTGCTAACAGTCATTGAAAAAAAGGAATCCAGCGTAAGTAAAGATACAGGTGGGAGTTCTTTGCTTACGTATTGAAAACCTATGCCTAACAAAATTAAGAGTTCATATATATATATATTAGTATATTCATATATATTACATTAAGACGATATCACAATGGAAACAATTTTCTACTAAAGGTAAGGACAAAATTATTAGAAAAGTCTTTGATATCGAATCATCTCATTTCATTTTAAAACTTCTATCATGCTTTAAAGTTCAATATGTGCATTCAAAACTGAATAAATTTTTGAAAAAAATTTCACTCCCTCTATTGTATGGAAGAGCAATCAATATATCTTAACAACATTTAATGCCGGAATTAAAATATTGCGCTTAAAAACATATGTCCATAGGAATTTTTATTCCCCTAAGAAACATGCGGACTTTTCAAAAATCCCCCCTTAAAGAGTTAAAATTAACTTTAAAAAATTTTAATGGTGTTGAACAAAAGTTATGAATGAATTTTATGTGTTGAAACATTTTACATTAGTTCTTGGTTTAAACTTTTAAATAACAACTTATATTTTGCTTTTGACTCGGAGAATGTCGAACATATTACTTGTCTTGAAATTTCTCAATGTCAAATAAACATTAAAAAAAGGAATATCCTCCTCACACAATGAGTGACACTATCAACTCCCCAAACACTAATTCGTCGCCCGTGAGTTATCTAGAAAGCTCTGTTTTCATTTTTCGATGGAGAGGAATCTGTCAACTTTGATCTCCTTCGACCGACGCTCGATTAATTCGCCAAGGCTCTTATCGGATCCCGGGGAAGAAATTTCAATACAAAAAGTAATACATTTATCTCTTTTGCTTACGCTCAGGTGGACCCGGGAACACACAGATGCCTCTGTCGAGTTCTCTCCTCAGTCTAGGAAGTATGAGTGGGGGATAAAATGCAAAAGAAGGATCACCGCTGGAGTACGGCATGGAAAGGAAATTTATTTATTTTCTCATTTGAAATGACTACAGACAGAAAATTCTAATTTTGGTTTGAAATTTGAATTAGTGCAAAGATCATAATAATCAATACCGCAATTATACATAAGTCTTAGTATTAAGCGTTCGATTGAATTGTAAAACATTCTTATAACGCTCATCTCTTGATTTAAAAATGACAAGACCTGAATTTCTAAAATTGACTTAGAATGATTACGTCTCCGTAATCCCCCTCCCCCTAAGTAGATTTCCATAAAAACCGATTTAATTGGATCTCTACTCAACAACAACAAAAAAAACATACTTGCCAACTTTCAAGTCTAAATCTAATAGGTCAAAAACGGAATTTTTTTGCATCAATAAGCCCCGCATCTCCGTTGAGAGTTGATTTCCATAAGAATTCCCGTTCATCAAAAGAAACGTGTGTACCAGATTTCGTTATTGTAGGTCTAGTAGTTCGAAAATGGGAATTCTTTTATCTATAACTCCCAGTAACTCTTCGCCCCTCACAGAGTCAATTTCGCAAATCCGTTCTTAGTGGATCTCTGTCCAACAAAAGAAACATATCTACCAAATTTCAAGTATGTGGGTTTAACAATTCAAAAACAAGATTTTTTATCTATAATGCCCTTTATCCTCGCAACCCATTTGTAATGGAACTCTACTCCATGAAAGACGAAAAGGCGTGTTAAATTTCATGTCTATAGGTCTAACAGTTCAAAAAAATGGGAATATTTATCTATAACTTAACTCAGTGCCACGACAGCCCATGAGAGCTCATGCCTAATGTGCACAACTCAGTATACATGACCTTAGGCCTTGAGGTGCATGAGCAGATGTTCGGGTCAGGTGATCAGTCTGACGCGAAACTCTAGTGTTAAGTTCCCAAGCAAGTTTGGTACTCATTTATTGACCCACTGAAGGGATGAAAGGCTGAGTCGACCTTTCCCAGCCCGGGGTTTGAACCTCGGACCTGTCGTGTGGAAGTACGAGGCACTAGCCACTCAGCCACTCGGCTTCAATATTTATATATAAATATTTATCTATAACGCCCCTTAATCCCTTGTAACACCCCTTTTCACCCTTTTTCCTCGATTTTCACAAAATCCTTTCATAGCGGATCCTACTTCATGAAAGAAATATGCCTATCAAATTTCAAGTCGGTAAGACTAATTGTTCCGGAGATATTGCTGTGGGTGAGTGAGTCGCTTTTTTCCTTTATGCAGTGCTTCTCAAGCTTACAACACTTGCAAATCAATTTTCCATTATAGTTTTCATTGCACCCTAACCATGCAATAACAGTCTATTGAGTGCAATAATAATGTACTTTGACGCTAAAATATATTTTGTTTTGAGCTCCCTTTCAGTAAATTAATAATTTTTTAAAATAATCTTTTATTTTCGAATTTTTGATATGCTCGCGCCTCCCATTAGGGTTGTCACGCCTTCCTGGGGGACGCGCCCCACAGTTTGAGATTCACTACCTTTATGTATTATACAGATTAAGAAACATGAATTGAGAGAGTTTAGTCAATGCGTTCAGTGTTTGCTAATTTACATGATCCATGTTTTTAATAAACCATTTAATTGCTTGGAAACTAAATAATAATTGATAAATCCACATGGTTGCTTCGGATGTTTTGGGATTTAAGAACTGTAATTCTCTAATGACAACGTGCAATCGATACCGAATAAAATACGCAGTGATTTTTAGAATTTTTAAGTAAGATCCATTCTTAGAAAAATAGGGGAATGACTTATAAATAAATATAAATTTTTTTTAAGTGTTTTGTTATAGTACATAAATTTGTGTATTGTACATAAGTGTTGTAGAGGCCACGGTGAAATTTTAAATGAACTTGGCGAACAAACTATAATGGCTTGGAATAAATAAATAAAATTAAGTATTGACATGGGACATGTTTCAAAAATAATGTATTTATTATTAGAAATAGTCAGAATAAAAATATTATAAATTTAAATTCCTTTATGAGCCTGAACTACATTTTGCTGTAAGAAATTAGAGGAGAAATGAATTTATTTATCCTTCGACAACTACGACAAAACTATAAAAAGTGAAACGATATTTGATTTCCAGTAATTAAATATAATTTTTTAAAAAAAAATGTATTACTATTAAGCAGTCTTAAGACTTCTTGAGGCCGTGGGCCCCAACGCAAAAGTAAGCTCTGGGCCTTTACGTAAATGTTTGCCCCGCATGTGACAATGCATAGTATACTTTGTCAGATATTCGTACAAATCCGAAAACAAATAAATGCGTATGACTTACAAACATAAAAACCGGCTCGACCGACTGCCGCCATTTGACTGAATGAGTAATGATGGTAGGCAGTAGCGCACACGAAAATTTTTCAAGGTGGGGGTCCAGGGTCGAAAGTCCACCTTTTTGGTATCATGCTCCAATACGCCGTTCAACATATTCTTTTGATTTTGTCGATTTTAGGGAACAAAAACAATAAAAAATTAATTATTGAATAAATAATTAGCATTAATTTTAATAAAACAATATGAAAAATACATATTAAATTTTGCGTAATATATACATAGGGTTATAAACCAATCGAAAAAATCACGGCCATGGGGGTGTCCAGTCTCAGACACCCCTGTGTAGCGTCACTGATGGTAGGCCTAGGCCTATACATGGACAACCGTCATCACATGTAGCCAGTTGACATATCACCCGAAATTCCCAGTTTTTCGGAGAATACAATAAAAAAAAACAACATTTGATCCGTTAAAATTATTCAGATCATGACCTTATTAAGGTTAAATAGAGAGCGAGAGACGAGGCTCTCATTGTGGTCGAGGCCCTGGATCCAGATGGATCATGCCTTAAAACGTCCCTGCTATTAGGTTTTGAAAAACGATTTACTTAATGAGCCCAACAATTTAAAAAGGTCATTGACAATTTATTCCGTTTCCTAAAATTGATTGTTTTTACAAAGTTATTGCAACACACACATACACATACGCGCGTTCATTCATCCACGCATATTGTGACGGGCTCTCGCGTCTTTTCTTTAACATAACCTCTGGGTTTTTTGACGGCCAAGATTAATGGCAACTCTTTTCCAACCAAAACCCAAGAAGCGAAATGCGAATAAGAAAATAAGAAATGCAAATAAGATAGCTTTAAAAAGAACAGAAGTTTCAGTAAGATTAATGGCAATTTGATGAATGTTATGTTTGGAAGAGATACGTGCGTGAATTGACAGCCTATCGTAAAGTTACCTAGAAACTCAACCATTACTAGAAGGTGCATACCATTGCACACGCGCTCAAAAGTTTCCATTTAAAGATTGAAGTTAAGTTTGGAATAAGGTAGGACTGATTATTTGATATTAGGACGTAATATTATTAGAAGTGAAAATATAGATGGATAATATAATTATTTAGAGAAAGTGGTCTAAATTACGTTTGTGTGTTAGTTCATTTCATCTATTTTTGTGTGTTAGTTCATTCTAGATTATATAAATTTATCTAAATTGTTAGACGTTTAAGTTATATTCTTAATAAAGTCATATTAAGAATTTAAAATGTCTGTTCATTTTGAGAATCCCACACCTCTAGCTCACGCTGACAATCATAGATATGGTCACCAAAGGGGGGCCATATCACAATATTTGTGTTATTATATATATATAACAGAGATAGAAAGAAAAAGCGAAAATACTAAAAGCAATAAATTTGAATTATATTTCTCGTAGCTTTAAAACAGTCAAATTGGTGTTAGAAAATAATATGTTCACCTCGACACTAAAACTCATCAACTGTACATCGTTTATATTAATATACATCACTCTCCCCCCCCCATCGACCAATCATATCGATTTCATTGACTGCCCATCGAAAAGAAGGGGGGTGGGAATACACAAGAAAACTCTCACGCTATACTTACAAGCATTAACCTAGAAAGAAGAGAAACCTGCTTGTTTAACTCCCTTGTATCCCCTTAACACCCCTACACCATCCCTCTGTATCCAATCTCTCTTTCCCCCTCTCTCCCAAACGATATCACTCCCGCAACCTGTCACCGAGTCCTTTCAACGCATCAAACGATTTTAGCAAAGGGCGAACGAACAAGCAAACAAACAAACAACGTTCGAATAAAGAAAAAAGAACATGGAGGGGGACCCCTTCCCCTCCTTTTACGTTTAGCAGCTCCTCCTTTCTCCATCTCCGATAGGGAGAAGGTGTAAACACACCGTCGCTTTCCTCCCCTCCTCCTCCACCTTGGGGGTGGTTCCGCATACGATGGGGGTGGAACGCCCATGCGCGGAAAAGATCGCCCGTGTTGAGTTTTTTCCTTTCCCCGCCCCCAAGCCCGGGCCTTTTCCCCCGGAGTATTCTTTCCCCGTTACGAGAAAAAAGTGCCCCGAGGTTTTCTTTGGAAAAACAAATTTTTTACAGACGTTTAAAAAGGTATGCTTATAAAGTGACTCGTAATTGCGAAATGGAATGGAATTCACAGATATGAAACTTGTTTGTGAAGAATGGTGAGTTTCTTTTGTTGACTAAGGAACAGATAGGATACAAAATTGCGTATCGAAAAAGAATTTATCTGGCGCTCTTTGATGGTTTTAAAAAAGTTAACAGGTTTGAATATAAAACTAATTAGTTAAATATGAACTGAATTAATTCATAAGGAGTGCATACGTCAAGAATTTTAAAAGTGGAGTGTTTTGGTTACTTAATTTCCGCGAAGAAACACATATTTTATCCTGCATGAGAAAACGTGTAATTTTATGTTTGGAAAATAACAGTAAGCATTTTTTTGTTCCCTCCTTTCTTCATAATAAGTGTTACGAAGTTTTTCTACTGTTTAGGCTTTCATGTATTATTTTATTTAACATTCCCCTGTGACTTATTAGTAAAACGCAACAATTGAAAATAATCCTCAAATTTTTTAAGATGTTTTCAAAAAAGAAGTATGTTGAATGAATGATTTATGGAAATGTCTGATTTAGAATTATTAAAGTAAAAAAGTAATAATACACTTTTAATACCAGTGTTGAAGAAATAGAGCTATTCTCAAAATATTACTTTTTAAAACTGATTGGATTAACTTAAATTACAAGCAACGGAAAAGAACATTTAAAGAAATAATATTTATAATATTTGGAAGAAACTGGGTTTGTGCTGATCACGATTTCATAGTTATCTTGTACAGTATTTACAGAAGTAAAGTCACTCGAAAATAAGTAAAATTGAAACGTAAATCAAACAAATTAATTAGCACTAAAGTCAATTTCATTTACACCCCAATTCTTTATTACTTTTCGACTTCCTATTCAGTTTTCACTCGTGGTAAATTTTAAAAAAGAATACATTTGAAATATGTGAAAACAGTTCATTCAATTTCAGACTGCAATAAGAAACTTTTTTTTTCGGGGTTTTCCCCTTTTAAAATAACCTTTTTGAATGAGAACTAAACATTCAGAATCTTTTTTTTTTAATTTCCACCGGTGACGCCAAATTATTACCCGTTTCCCTTTTTACTTTGTGAAGGGCTTAAAAAATTTGGAAAAATTGTGCAGACATTTCAAACCAAAAATTTCAAAGTTCTTCATCCTTTTGATAAGTTACTGTGCAAGACATAATTGAATTATTTACTTAAACTTGGAAAGTTGAACAAATACTTCCAATACTAAGAGAGTTACTCTATTAAAGATTTCACAAATTACTGCCAACTAGTTATTAGCTTCCTTGAAACAAGTTGTCTACAATTGGCATTCTTATGAAGAGTTCCCCTTTAAAGGTACCCCTAGATGCTTTAAAAGAAACGAGATTCTTTTCCCAAAAAAGTACAAAAAGTGGTAGGGTGAAAATACCAATTCACTATCCTTTTAGAAATAACATTCATCTCATCTGTACTTTATAAGAAATTTAAAAAGTCACGATCTATATCAACGTTACTTTATGAAAATGTCCAGAAAAGTGAATTAAAAATATTCCAGTCGAAAGAAGCCCTTCAGCAACCCTTTGGATACATTCTCTCATCGATGACCATGACGGCCAGCACCAAGCCGAGTGGCTTTAGCGTGAGGGACATATTGGAACTGCCCGAACAGAAGGGCGGCGAAAAGGGCGCCGGTCGCAGGACAAGTCCCGTGCCCCGGGCGCTCGACCTCTCGGACGTCACCCTGCCCGCCCTATGCTATGGAGGCTTGTGTCCTGACGTCACTTATTCCAGATGGCTTGCTTCAGAGATTATCCCTGCATATGCAGCATTGCGTAAGTACACTCTTCTTTTATATCTCTTTGACAGCAAGTTTATATAAAAAAATTAATACGAAGGATGGGGCCTATTATATTTTTTATGTATAATTTCTGTTTCTTCCGGAATTATTTCCTATTTTATTAATAATAATTATATAAGGTTTTCCTTTTTCCTTTTTAATAACTTTCACGAGGCTTTTATTTGTTGTTTTGTAAATTATAAATGTTTTACAAAAGCCATCTAAAAATTTAATTTTAACAACTATAGGTTTTGGGATTTTATTAAACAGGCTTTCTTTAGGATGATTAATAAACTTGCGAATGTTCCAAGAAGCTTTGTATTAAATTTCACCACCGATTCAGCTGTTTCCTGCTTTTCTTAACTTCCTTTCTTTTCATCCCCTTTTACCCCGGTAACTTTAACAAGATTGTTCTTCCCTTTTTAATATATTCCCAAAGGATTGGGGAGTTTTTTAAAAAAGGGATCTAGGGGAAACCAAACGATACACACAAAAGGTCTGTTCTATTAGTATGTTAAGATTATTTTTTCCCCGTAAATTTAAACTCATAATTTCGGTTTAAACTGTTGTTGAGATTTGCAATTATATAAAGAATAAATATCCGGATATGTAAAATCGATTAATTACCAAAAATTTATGAAGTATCTTAACATTTTAATTAGCCTCTCTAGTTTTAAATTTCTTCTTCAATGAGACAAATTCCTGTTATTTACGTTACAGGTCATACATTTTCCTAATCATATTTTATTTATAACCTTTAAACTCTCATTATCAGGTGTAACATCAAATTACTGTCTCTTTCTCTATATAATTTTTTTAAAAAAAATAACAAATCTATCTTATATTAATATTCCTTTTTTTGAAGTTGAAATGCAACATTATTTTTATAATACATTAGAATTTTAATTTAGTATTATTTATATGTTATTACGATGAAAAAAAAGAAACCATTTTAAGTCTATACCATCAAATTTCGATTTTTTTCGATTTCTAAGATGGGAGCAAGAGTTAACTTTTATATATATAAAAAAAAAAGAATCGTATTTATAAAATAAATGAGTTATAATAACCAAAACACCCACACAACTGATAAATATTTGGAACTTAAGCTCTAAATTCTTAATTTTGGTTTGGAAATTTGATTTTAACAAAATCAGTCATTAAAAATCTAAATTTCAAATAAAATTTACATCTCGCGCAAAAAGAGCAATAAAATTAGAAAAAAATAGTAATAAAACTTTTTCCCCAAATTTATAAAAAAATTAAAAAATAAGTCTTTTGGCGGGAAATTAAGAGTAGGAAGTCCAAATGGGAGGAGGGAGAGAGGGTCTTTTGAATTTTAGAGTAGTGAAAGCTTTTTATTTTTAAGTGTACAACTTATGTCTAATTTGACTCGTCAATAAGAGAACTTTAACTGATTGTAACATTTTATTATTTGCATGAATCATAAAAATATAAATATATATTAGTAGGCTTGAAAATTTTTACATATATTTAGAACAACGTTTCTTAGGACTGTTTTCGCTCAATGCTTAAAGAATGAAATTTCAAATCGGAGCTCATTTTATACAGAAAAATTCTTAGACACTGTTCTCATATTTTAACTACTCTGTCCTTTAGAGAACAGAGTGTATTCTATATTTATGTTTACCTGAATCTTTTTTTTTTCTGATAAAAACCCTCACATTTTGTATTTGATACTGTAATACATAACCAGTTTCTAACCTCAAAAGTTAAAGGAACAAATTGGGCATTTAAGCAAGATTTCTAAATTTTAAAGCGTACATTATAATAAACGGATGTATGTGTTACAACTTCACTAATTTATGTGAAAATAGAAATATTTTTGTGTGAAAGAATGTGTTCAATGCTTGAACCATGTTCTTTGATTTTAGTCTCAAAGACAATGCGGCTCCAATTTATATTAATCCCACGAGATTCTAACTATGTTTTAACCTTTCAACTTGTATATATATATCGACTTGGAATGTAAAATAAAAATCCCTGTCTGAAAATAAATGAGTTAATAATTTCAATATCAATTTAATTAAAATGTGTATCACTGTTGTAAGAGATTTTAATACAAAATGTAATCATGAAAGAAAATATACTAAATTTATTTTTCATTAACCTTCAGTTTTCTTAAATCCTTTTTTTATACAAATAATTCTAAGCACTTACATGGCAATTTTGAGAATAAGGACGCAAAGTAAGCGTCTAATAAAAATTTTAAATAGAAAAAAAAAAAGTAAATAATCTACTTTTAAATATTTTTTCTACGATTAAAGGCTGAGAGGAGTTGAAACTCACAGTTGATTGTTTTTGGCATAGGAAACATTTGTCCTCAATTGTCCATTATGTTGCTTTGGAGTGTGAAACTAATCAATCCATATTTGAGCTTTGGGATTGTAATTGGTATTAGTAATTAAGGTTTTCCTGTAATATATTTTACATTATTACATGAATGTTCGTTTATTAATTATTTTTTATAACACAACTCTTTAAATGGAAATATTTTTAAAACAGGAATATAAAAAGAAAAACCTATTTGTGCTTCCTTTTCAATGGATTTCTTATAATGCACCACTTTTTTAATGGCTGAGAAAATTCGACAGAGTAATATGAAATAAGAAAATGGGACTTGTAAGAAAATGGAAACGACCATTAGATTTAAAATAAATGTTTATTCTGTTTTTATTTTTAAGTTTTAATTTTCCTTTTTTAAAATGCATTTTGAAAATATTATCCTTCTAAATCGCCTTTCGGACGTTAAAGAACAATTGTCCCCATCAGTTCTAAAGCTTTGCTTACAACTGAAATTGAAAATAACTGCTCATTGCAACTGGTTGGAAAGGATGACGGATGCTATACATACAAAAAAGAAGTAAAAACGATTAACAAATTCGATACATAACTTAAAAATCAATCATTTAGTGAATATTTAAGTTTGCCTTCGTGTCTATTTTTAGAGTTCAAAATTCAAACCTCTTTTACAAATATGCAATACATACAGATTAATCAATTGTATATTTATATTTTAATTAATCAATTGATTCCTGTATATTTATAAAAGGAGATTACTTCGTTTCCTTTTTAAAAATGAAAAGGGATCTATTTTAGTTTAAAAATAAATCACTTGTTTAATAATCCTAGTTTTAAGTAGAAAAAGTTTTTATTTTTAACAATATTAATATTGCGACATCCATGTACGGTAAAATTAATTTTCAATTTAAGTTAAGTTTTTAAGGTAAAGCAAAAAAGATTTAATTCTTAAAAAATATATTTAAATAATATTATTTCAATTTTTTTTATATTAGAAAGTAAAAAAGAAAATGTATATAAAAAACTTTTTGATTTTAATTTTAATTTTTCATTTAAAAAAAGGGAGGTGGGAAAAAAGAAACGAATTTTAAATGATAAAATTTTTAAATAATACGAAATTTTAAATTTTTTTAATTTTTTTTAATTTAAAAATGCTTTTTTTCAATTTATTTTAGTTGTTCCCATGATAAATCGGGAAATTTCAATCTTTTAATAAAATCTTTCTACATTTCCAGTTAAATACTTTTTTTAAAAAGTTGTAAGGGAATGACACTGATATTAATATAGTTTTTCAAATATTAATTCATTAGTTAAACTTAACTAATGTAAATAGTAACTAAAAATAAAGTCCAACCCCATAAATAAAAGGGAAAATGCTCGTTGTGCCCCCTGTAGCGAAAATGGATAGCTTGAACTTAATACAAAGGTCTGTGTTTGAACCTACCGGGGATGGCCTCATTTCTGAGAATGTGATTTTGAATAAAAAATAAATTAAAGTCCCGTATCAATATAGAAAGGAAAACGTTTTCATTATGCACTTAATATTTGGGTTTGTCTTTTGTATATAAATTTTTTTATTAATTGTAACTATTTAATAAAAAATAACTAAAATAAAAAAAATTTTTCCGATCTAAATTGGGAAATTGACTTTAAAAAAAATTTTTTTATGTTACTTGTTAATATTAACTTTATAATGCAGGGGTGGGGGAAATTTTTTAACTTTAGGGCCCCATTGTAAAAAGGGGTGATGGGAGCCCCACCTTTTAAAACGATGCATTTTAGTCAAATTTTGCTTTCGGGAAAAAGGGAAAAATTTTCCCCAAAAAATAATAAAATTTTAGAAAACATAAATTTTTAATTTTTTATTTTCTTTGAACACCAACACAAACTTTTGGGAATCAATTTAATGAACAAATGATCCCATAATTTGTAAATTTTTTGAAATCGATAATTTCTTTTAAATTTCCCATCACCTTGAAGCATGTCGTTACTTGCATTCGTTATTTTTATTTAAAAAATTTTGTTCAAAAAATTTATCCAAATTGGGGGCCTTTTCGTTGTTTAGTTTTCTGACCGCTTCCGAACCACAACAAAATTTTGGGATATTTGCCCCCCCTTTTTAAAAATTGAAAAAATATTCTATTATTAGTTGTGATAAATTGTGAATTATCGAAACAACAAAAGAATTAATATTTTTCATTTAAATGATAGCCTACTTATTCAAAAAAAAACATTCGAAACCAAACATCGAAATCGTTATCTCTTCGAACAAATATCGATTGCCACCACTATTTATTTAAAAATATTTAGAGGTGGATGTCAAAACACTTATCACTTCGAGTTGCCTTGTCGTTAGGCTTTAAAGTGTTTCGAAAATAAAGGCATATCCACCGCATTCCTCGAGTTCCACAACAAAAAAGGACCCGGATAAGGGCACGTGATGAAAAGGGGCCCTTTTCGAGAGGAGAAAATTTCGAAAAACACCCTTTGTAAAGGTCGTTTCTGGAGTGCAACCACTCGAAAATGTCATGATACAGAATGACAACTTGAGTATTCCATGTTGACACTGCAAACAGAAAAGTTCTACTCGTGATATTTGCAATTGAAATTCTCTAAAGTTTCAGTACCTTTTCGTTCGATTTTGTGTTTCTACTGATGATCCATATTTCTTTTTTAGTATTCGAAGAAAGAATGTTCTTGAATATTTTTGATAACTTCCTGATTTTTTTGAAATATCCGGATTCTGAATCATTTTGTAAACTAATATACCATTGAATAGAATTTTCCATAAAAAGTATTTTCAATGAATTTATGTGACCCCGCCACGGCCTAATGGTTATGTTAACAAACTCGTTGCCGAGTGCCACTAAAGACTTACCGTGTAAAGAGGGCTGATGTACTTTAAATCTGTAGAGTCTCAAAGTCCTCCATTTGAGAGAAGCGGGTGTCGGTCACAGGTATCGTCCTCGTCACTTGACCAATGTTCAAAAGTACGAGGTCAGTCACCAATAGCCCTCGTGTTTCCTTATAGTACGCTGTTAATATAACACTCACTCAATGCATTTATAAAGTAAAGATTGAAATAATTCGTGAAATGAAGTTATAATGCATAGATTTTTAATTACTATTCGCTATTTCTTTAAAAAATAGTAAAACTAATTATCTACGTTGCCTTACACAACAAAAAATATAACTTTTATTTAGTTTCAAATTGCAACGTTAATTGGGCAATTGATAAATCATTAAACTACAAAAACTTTTTTAAATTTTCAGGTATTAAACGAGGAGAAAAATTTATCTGATTACATGAACAAAACATGTTAAGATATTATTTATTTTTGTTCATGGATTTTAAGTAAAATAACATTTTTAGTAGTTTGTTGAAAAACCAAAAGGGAGAAAAACTATGCGATATCTATGCTCTTAATTTTCGAAAAAAGTAATTAATTATGTCTTTTTGTTTTAATTACCATACGTTTATCAATTTTTAGTTAATTAATTCATTATTATGTTTTCCGTGTGGAAGTAAAAAATAAAATTATTCTACTAATTTTTTCCTTTTATTTGTAATCCAGAAAAATCATCAGAAAAGCACAAAAATTTTTCATCTCAGCAAAACTTTATTTTTAAATGTTATTTTTTTGTCATGGTATTTTCTATATTACATTTTTATTTTAGGAACAAACTCATTAATTCTGATTCCTACAGTTTTTTTAAATAATTTCGATTAATGTTTTATACATAAAATATGTATCTGTATACAAAGTTAATAATACAAGTGCACCGGAAGAATACGTCATTTGGAATGAAGACTTTGAATGAGAAGGAATTAATTTTAAGCTTTCGTTCAGAATTAAGAGTGAGGAAGGTATTAGTTATGTCAAAACATCTGTAACTAACTTATAGCTTGAAAATGATTTTACTTTAAATTCTACTTTATTTTGTTTTATAAAATCAAAATATAAATTGATAATTTAATAAAGTCATTAAAGTCAACAGGGAGAAAATTTTACTACACTTATTAAAAGATCTATAATTTTAAAAATAGGTTTTTTTTTCTCACATGTTTCTTAAAAAATAGCTTCTCATCAGACCTTAATTTCCTTAATTTGATGCACATCGTAATTTTCCATTAGTTTAGTTAAATCAAATGTGTCTCTTTGGATTCGAAAATAAAGTGCAGACAATTTTTATAGAAAGCATCTAATGAAACTGCATTAAATCCAAAAAATTGAAAGATTTACTACGTGAAAAATAAAATGAATTCAACATATTACTAGTAAAAGAATTTGGCCAAATTTCATTGCCTTATTACTTGCGGCGTTTTAGAATCCCACTAGTTAACCTGAAAGAGATGGTCTCCAACAATAAAATTTATTCATTTTTTACTGTCTCAGTAAGATGGATTTAGGCGCTTTAAAGTATTTTAATCCAAAAGCAGAATATATTCACCGAATAGTTTTTTTCTAAAAAAAAAAAAGAAAAGAAAAGAAAGAAAGAAAAAGAAATTGGAAATGAGGAACTTTTAATAATTTACGAATATTTCAGACTACAAATCAATAACGATCAATGAAAGTTTTCGGTTGAGTTGCTTAAAAAGTTTTATATATTTAGTTTTGTTACACTAATTCTATATAAAATACACTTAAATCTACAAAATTTCGGGAAAAACTGATTTCTGTAACGACAGTCATCATGCTGAATTTGCTTATGTTAATTTGTTTATCTTGTTTTCCAACTAATGTATGTCTAATTAATAGTTTATGGGAGTATTCAGCCATATCTTTGTCCCGTACAGCAGAAAATTATATTTAAAGAGTCTACAATAGACACATAAAAAAATTAAAATATGTATATATCAGTAGCTTCAAGAAAATATATTTAATCATATAACAGTTTGATCAATGAGCTGAATTTAATTTTGTAACAATGGAATACAACTGAAAGTTATAAACCCAAATCACTGAATTAGCAAAAATATAAAAAAATGCTATATTCATATGAAGCTTAAGAATTTAAATAACTATCGATTGGTTTTGAAAAATCTATCGTTTACGTTCTGGAAATTTTTTTTATTATTCATTGGAAAAGTAATGGACCTTTTATGATCAGAATTAACACACCACTTTTTTAAATAAGAGCATATATCAAATATTCTTGCATGTGTAATCTGATATTATTACATCATTATATAAATGTAGCGTTAAAGAATATTTAACGGATTGTAGAACTATTTTTAAAAAAAAAAAATAATAATAACAAAGCTTGAATCAAATTTCCTTTGCTTAATATAAAATACAGACGCAGTAAGGAATTTGTTTGCTTAAATGGAACCCTCTTTTTTTTAGTTCATTATTGCCTAATTTGTATCTCAATTGGAAAACTTAACGAACAAAATTAATTAAGCTTGTCTTATTAACAGAGCCCATAAAAAAGGGTCTTCAATTTGCTCTTAGTTTTGCTTTGTTCAAATGAAAAAGAAAAAGTATTTTACAGAAAATACAGTTCAATAAAATACGTAATTCTCACTAAATAGGAAATTCCTTAAAAGTAGTATTGTGCGTTGTTCCATTCAGGAGAGGTATATTAATAAAATGCTTTTCATCAGCATTAGAATACCACAAACAATTGCAGCAAACTAAATTGAAACATTTTATTTGACAATATCATTTTAATACGCTGCTGAGCTAAAATGGATGGTAAAATGGTTCGTGATTCCGTAGATAAGCGGGAAGTCAAACATTTCAATGGTCACTGAGACGCAGTAATGAACAACTCTCTTATTGATTTATTTAACGATATTTTCAAATAGAAAATTAGTATTTGTTCATTCATAATCGCTAATCGTACACGCTTTCAACAAAAAATGCCTTTAATGTCTGGTTTAAATAAACGCTAAAAGCAATATCACATGTTTGGATCCCTGCTAGAGGGAAATGATGCATGAATTCTTAATTTTATTAAGATAAAAATCATTTTTAAAAATTTACTCACAAGCCTTTTTAATAAAATGATATGAATTAGAAAACAAACACACCCGACAGTAATTACTCGAGTAATTAATCTCAGATAAAGGCAGTAACAGTAAAAATACTTCATATTTTATATTCATATAACAATATTAGGTTGATTCTGAAAGCAAAAAGTGAGTTTGACCAGCCATTATTTTACAATTTTAAAAATTTTTTTGAAGTTTATTCGAACTCTTATAGAATGCTCAATTTTTAAAATTTTTAAGTCATTTTAAGTGGTTTGTGTTTCTTAGATTATTACAAACAAAAGCCAGTATGGATTTGAAAATCTGTTCCCTTATTGATTTTTAATAATTATTTTTCTTGCTAACCCAGGAAAAAACATGAAATTTTTTTAAATATTAACAATCATTTTTTAAAAAAAAAAATAACTAGAGATCCCAGATCTAAATCCATACTAAGTTTTATAGAGTATACGTTTGAGAGTATCTACGAAAAATTTCAAGATTATCTTCAACAGAAAAAAACACCTTAGGGATTAGAAAACATCTACATCTTCAAAATTAAACGTCCGAGGAAAACGCATTTAAAGTTAGTAAAGGCATAAGACAAAAACCTATAATGCTTGAAAAGCTCTAATTTTTTAACTTGTTATTTTTCAACTTATGTTCTACATCAACACATTACTTATAAAAATTAATTATAACTGAAAACATTTTTTTTAAAATTCAAAATACATTTTAGCATAACATTGATAGTGTTTCTTACGGCGACATGTGTTTTTCAGCCTAATCTTAACAAAATATTTTCTCAGGAGTTTTGAAACCAAATCATTTATGTACAATATAATAATGATACTAACTTAAGCTAAAAATGATCATGTTTGTACATAAAGTTAAAATTTTTTAGTTTTGAATTGGGGAAGTTCAGCAAGTTTTAAAATCGTTCAACAAGAACTCAAATACCGTAATATAGTACTACTATATGTTTACTATGATGTAGTTTGGTACATCATGGAAATATTCAGTTTATCTGCAATAATTGTAGTAAAAATACTTGTATTCTGAAGTCTCATTGAAGAATCAGTGAAGAGCTAGTTTTTAATTATTATTTTCAATAGTATTCCATCTCTTCCTAATATTGTTTCTCATAGCAACCTGAGAGTTTTGGAGGTGGCATTTTCTCAACAAGAAAAAATTCATGAAAAAGCTTCTTATATAAACTATTTTTAAAACAAAAATTGACCTTCAAATCAATTTTTATTAAATAATTATGTGAAATAAAAAAAACTCAAAACATAATCAAGCAGAAATGATTTTAGTAATGAAAATAAAAATTAATAATTATTTCACACTGAAAGAGTTGATTGTGCTTAAAAATATTTTTAATTAATTACTACTACATGATTCTTATACACTCAATTGAAAGACGTTTTTCCTTCGAAATTTTAAGGGAATCATTTATTTACTATTAGCAAATCTTGTAGCCCTCTTGTAGCGAACTTCTGCTCGAGTTGGTATGAGGGCTTATAGAATGTAGAGCAGGGATCGGCAACTTACGGTATGTGTGTCACATGTAGCAGGCGGTATAATTCTCAGTGGTGCTCAGTTGTCAATATTTAGGGGATGGAAGTTAATAAATTTGTAAACGACATTATCTTCGGAATCGTGGACATAGACGGAATTATGAAAAATTCTGAAAGATAACTCTTAAAGATAAATTTACAGCTATTTTGTAAATTTTTGAATGTCATTAATGAAGATATTTTATTATTTGGAAAGAGAAAATAATATATTGCATGTACTCTGCTTTCCCCTTTTGATTCCACAAATCAAAGTTAGAAATCTTTTATCGTATTAAAAATATTTCGAGTCCGCAAAGAAATTGTTTAACAACTGAATGCTCAAAATCGTGTTAATATGAAAGTCCTGCATTATACCCCCTCACTTTTATAATATGAAAGTAGAGATGTGCAAGCACTAGATTTGCATTAAAATTTTTATTTATCTTTTTATTTAAATGTAATGTAGAGAAATAATCATATTTTATGGTGTTTGTTTCTTATTATAATAAATATGTTTCAAAATACATAACATGTACAATTTTAATTTTTCTTAATTTTTATTGAAGATATAGTTACATTTTAGGCTCGGACGTTTATTTTTTTTGCTGAATATTTTCGTCTAAATATTTCTACCCAAACCAAAAACCATCTTGAAACACAATAATCCTTGAATTTTATTCATGTTCAATTATTAATCTATAACGATTACCCCGTTTCCCAAATACAAGGAGAATATTTTGAACCATAGAGATGAAAAGGTATATCTACCCAGAAACATAAATTCTTGATGTGAAAACAAAAACCCTTTTCCAACTTCAAGATTTCAAAGTTTTAAATTCAGAAAAAAAAAATTTTTCTTTAATTTTTATTATTATTTTACTTCAGTTCTAAATTTCCCAGACTCTTCATTTCAGTTTAAAAAACATTATGGATGCTGACAATAAAAAAAATTTTAAAATTTTTTTTCCAACTTTTTAAAAATTTTGCTGAAAATTGTAATTCCATATAAAATCTTAATATACTTTTGGTATTCACATGAGATTTCTCTACAAATCACCATCCAGAGATATACATTTTCCCCAGCATATTTCTTGATATTCTGGGCTTTTTTTTGAAAAACCCGTTTTTTTACCAAAAAACTTTTTTTTTGTTTCCCCCTCTTTAAGTGTTTTAAACCTGACCTCCACAATGTTTTTTTTCCTTTTTTTTTTTTTAGAAAAAAAATAACGCACTTAAAGATCGAAATAGATCGTACGTAGAAAATTTTCAAAACGCATCGTTATGATTTCACAATCGCCCCTCTAAATGAGTGAGTAGACAGGTACATTGTCGGCAAGAATATTGGTTTCTTTGGTGATCCTACAGCACCGTTTCTTGAATAAAGGTTCACACAATTTATTCAGAAGTGTTTAGTAATAAGCCCTAGTGATGGTCTGACTATATTTTTCTGGTAATTTGTTAAGATAACTCCATGAGACAATCCAAAAAATATATAGTATGATCTTCCTTGCAGACTTCTATACCTTGGTGTCTTAGGAGAAGATGATTCACTGTGTTTTTTCTTTTCTCACTCATCTCTTTGGTCTCTGGATTATACTGACAAATCCAAGATCCAAAATTTTTCCCCCGTTATTTGCATACAGAGGGCAGAAAATTGATGGAAGAGTTGGTTTTTTGTTGTGTTCAGGAGTGGTGTTGAATCCAGAACTTTTTTTTAGAATTTTTCGTGATGAATGCACATTTTTTTAGCTGAATTTTTATGCTTAAACTTCACCGTTAAATGGATCATGAACAAAAAGTGTCATCTCAGAATATTTTACTGTATGACTTTTTTTCCTCCTTGACTTTAAATGTTTTTTTTCACAAAACATAATCGTCGAGACCCAAAAAGCAACTTGCCTTAAAGAAAAAAAACATCTCAATAGATTTTGCATTTGTTCGGGGGACACACGAGCGTTTTTGGGGGAAAGGACCCGATTGGTTTGAAAAGGCAAAACCAAGCACAAAATTGAATTACTTTTTTCCCTAAATCTTTTTACAAGAGGATAAAGAAAGAAAGAATGGTGAAGTCTTGGAACCAAGAAACCATTTCTAATAAAGAGAGATAACAAAGAAATCTTTTCCAACCATTAATAAAAAACTTTATGCCATCATTTTACACTAGCTACAAAATAACCCACTTTCACTGGTCATGGTAATTTCAAAAGCTACTTGAACAAATTTAATTTAGTTCCGACATCTTCCGTGATTGTAATATTGAGGCGAGGAAAGTGAACTTGTGTCCTTTTTGCGTTCCAAGTTTGCGGGGAAAAGAAAGATCCTAAGACTGGTTTCAAGGGACTTAATATAAATTCCCCCGAATTTTTAAAACTTCTTTCTACCAGAAATGTTTCAAAATTTCTGTGAATTTGTTGTAAATATTTTTATTTTTAAATCAATATATATATTTTATTTTTTTTTTCCCCGAATGTGTGTTTAATACTTACTTTGTAAGCCCCCGTGTGATACTTTTTGGGGGCAGGGGGTTTAAATTGTTTTCAAAAAACCGATTATTTTAGCGAACAGATGACCAGAATAAATCCTTTTCATCTTCCTCTAATCAACTTCTTTGAGAAGTCTCACAGTGTTTGTTTTTGAAAAAAGAATCAGTCATCATAGAACCCAGTGTGCTGACACATTTGTTACGTAAAATTCTTTAGGAATTATTTTCCACGTACTGGCTAAGCAAATTCAATTTCAATCATGATTATATTTAGAGAGTTGCTTTTCGGTCTAATGGGAAAAGTCCTCCACTTTCTTCACAGAGGTGCTATCGTTCACGAGTGAAAGTTTTGGATCGTCTGCGGGACATGAAACTAGCTGGAAAATTTTCTTTCCCTCCCCCACTATTGTGTCTATAATGGATTATCATTTCAGAAATAGTCCTTACTATAGAGAATTTCCCGAAAACTGTAATCTTTTAAGGCTTCGTGAAATGTCCGAAAGCCTGAACTAAACGCGAAAAACATTTCCAGGCAGAAAAATGCTAAATTTTATGAAAATTTCAAAATTGTGTTTTTGCATTTGTGATAATAT
>BMAV01009249.1:23807-60883 GCA_019973955.1 Trichonephila inaurata madagascariensis
AATTGTTAAAGGAGTGTTTGGAGACAATTGCACGTCGAATTTTTGAATGGCACAAGCTACTCATCTTGAAGCTCGAGGGGGTTGTTAAAGATGATGAAAGTTTTTGTTGATCTGTGATATCAAAAACAGGTGATGCTCATCATTTCTGTTCTATATTAATGGCATCGTCATGATTAAATGGGTACCTCGAGGCCAGACGGTAAAACAACAGTACTACATTGAGGTCCTGAGAAAGTTTAGAGAAGAAGACAGGGAAAAAGGGCAATATCTGCACGTGATTTTTGCAATAAGACAACGCCTAGGTGAACATTGTGCTCTCTGCAAAATAGTTCTTGGCGGACAAACACATTACTGTGCTCGAGCATCCACCGTACTCACCAGACCTTAAACCATATGACTTTTACCTATTTCTTAAAGTGAAAAATGCATTGATAGTTACACATTTTCACTCTGTAGGGGAGGTGAAGATAAAAACGGCACACTTACTGAAGGTGGTGACACCTAATGAGTTGTATCACTGCTTTGAACTCTCATGCAACTATATATTGATAGGGAGTTGGAGTATATTGAAGGGGATTAAAAGGGATTTGTCCATTGTTTTCAATAAAGCTAATTTTTAAGACTAGCCCGGTTATTTAACTGTTACAGTAGTAGAAATATGCGCTTAAAAGTCGTTAGTAAAAGCGATTAACGCCATGGTTTAACAAGATGTATTTAAATCTCAATCTGATATGCAAAATACAAAAGATTAATGTTTTATGTTTAGAAATCATTAACTGAAGTAATCTTCAATAACCCTCTTTGAATAAAGTAGGGGTATGCATTCAGAAAGATGTTAAAAGTTCTCTCTTAAAAGATTCACCGCTTGTCATTTCAATACCAAACGTAATTCATTCTGCTTCATCTCCTACTCTTAAGCACCTGAAGAGTGAGAAAAAATACATTACTCCATATTTTACGGTTCATTAATGTACAAAAACAGTCTGCAGGACATTACCATACAAAGTCATTTTTCTTTCCAGGATGAGTGGGTGGTAAATTTATTTTAAGAAGTAAAAAATGGAGGATGTAGGGGAAAAAAATAACACGTTGTGTACTTTTAGAAATAGAAACAAAATTCCCCCTGATGCGGAAGTGAAATTTTAATGCGTTTTCGGAGCAATGATAAATGGGACGCGCTTAGTATCTTCTCTGAATATTATTTCATTTTCTCCGTTTCTGTGTTTCTTTTCCCCAGCGTACCTGAGGGGGGTGCATTGTATGATAGATTAAGCAAATGGAAATGATTGTTTCTTTTTGTCCATTTGATGAAGCTTGGTACTTTACGGTCTCTTCTGGAATGAATCAGTGAGTTTGAAAGCGGGGAAAAAATCGATTTAGAGTCATTCAGAAATAAACTACATGTGCGGCGGGCAGATATGTGTGTTATTACAGTATCTTATCATTTATGGCGTCGTACCAGAGGGACAAAATAACGTTTAAAATAGTGATTTTCAATGTATTGGAATATCTCACTGTATTTTAGATTAAAAGTTATATTTGGAAATATCCTATGATTTTTTTTATGAACACATTTCACTGAAAAATTTCTCGAAGAGCTTTCGATTGCAAAAATAAAAAGCAACATAATTTATTTCGGAAAATTTCCATAATAATATCATATATATTTAGTTGAAGTTCAAATAATTTGTAAAAGTATTTTGTACAATATTTTCTATTCTAAAGATCTTTTTTCTTAAAAAAGAGAAATAATTTTGTTTTGTAATTGCGGTATTTTATTTCTTTGTGTCAGGTATCAAAAACACAAAGTAGCTATAAAGTGGCACACACAGGAATTTTTTATGGGGAGGCGGGATAGAGGGTCGAAAATCCACCATTCTCGAATCCCACTCCAATACGCCACCAAACATATTATTTTGATTATATCGGTTGTTGAGACAAAAACTGTTAAAATAATTTATTGAATAAATATTAACATTAACTTATAAATGAAATAAATAATTAATGTTAATTAATTTATTAAAAATTATCGTAACTTTTGTTTGGAATTATTTTACTCGTAATATAAAAATAGGGTTATAATCAATCGGGAAAAAAATCAAGAACGATGGAACGGGGGTGAGGGTTGGCCCCTGAACCCAAACTTGTGTGTGCCACTAAAGCCTTATTTTAATACTCTAGTTAATTTTTTTGACCAAGAAACGTTTTAAACTTTTATATGCCATTGAAAATCAGAGTAACAGTTCAGGAATTTAATGAACTTAAATAAATGTTTCGAGCTTGAGTGTTTTCTCTAAAAGAGCAAAATTTCACATGTTTTATAAGCATAGTTATATATAGAGAAATATGCTAGTCAAGTAAAATTTGTATCAAAAATTCACCATTTCTCACATTCATTACTTTGCAATTTAAGAGCTTTCATGGTTTTGCAGACAAAAATATATTTGTAAAATTTACCTTAGAATGAGTTGAGCAGTTATTCAAAATTATGAATTTCTTTTAGATAGCGAGTAATTTGCTAATCTATTTTTCATTACATTCATTCAAGTAAAAAAAAAGCAAATTTTCTTAAAGATTTTATTTAATTTGATGAAAATTACTTTAAGCGAGGGTCTAAGAGATCAATTAATTCTACACTTTTTTTTAAAAAAAAAATTCTGATTATTCTCATTAACCCTTGGAGTATTTAGAAAATGTAATTGGATAGTTTAATTAAGGTGCAAAGATTATAGAGGCAAGCTTTTATAAAAATCTTAATCAGTTATTTTAGAGCTTCTCAAAGTTGCAATATTCGCGACCCAATATTCAATCATTATTTTCATTGCGCCCCCCATGTAATAACCATGTACTGAATTCAATAATACTATGCTTCGACGCTAAAACTACGATACGACTTCATTCTAATAAGCAACCCCCGTGTATATAAACGTCTCGCTAAGCCTAAGCCATTATTTCTCCAGACGTATATATACGTCTTTCAGAAGTACAATTTTTTCTGTGCACTGCTATCCGTAAAATTATTCCAAGACTTTGGAATGCAATAAAAGGACCTTGACAATGTTTGCGGAGGATTTACTTATTCCAGATTATTTTTGCTCCTTTATTCCTCCCCCTCCCCCAATACAGCACATACGCGGGCCTACGTGGAAAACGGTTGCCATTGGGAAGCGAATCGCGAAACTTATGATCGGCAGTCAAGGGTTAATTATAAACCGTACAAAAATTATCAAGATAATTGTTAATTTTTGTTATAAATTATATATATGACAAACCCATATGGGGTCACTGGTAATTAATAAACTTGTTTTAATTTAAAATTGTTAAATTAATTATAAAATACATTGTGTAGCACTGATATATTTATAAGTGTATTGTATCAGTGTAAATGTGTATTTTTTTATTATGTCAGAATGTATTTTGTTTGTTTTCTTTCGGTAAATTAATTATTTTTTTAAATAATCTTTTGTTCTCGATTTTTTAATAGGCTTGCACCCCCTTGTAGAGTTGTCACGCCCCCAAGGGAGGTGCGCAACACAGTTTGGGAAACACTGAGTTATTTACATCACCAAATGAGTTGTATAAATATTTAATCAATTTTCTACAAATTTAATTAAGTGTGTTTTTTTAAAGTTCTTTCGACTAATTTTGATTTATGAGGAACACTTTATTAGAGACAGCCAAAACTATTACCAAAACCTTTGCAGGATAGTATTATTATACGTTAATTCTTTAATTCGTTAATTTAGAGTAAATAAATTTTTTCCGCTTGTCTGATTTCTTAAAAGTTTAAATATAAAATAGTTTATCCTTTTATATGATAATAAAAATGAAAGTATAGAGATATTTTCAAAAGCGAATATTTATAGAATTTTCCAGTATTTAAAGCTATATAAGATACTTTCAAAGATAGGAATTCAAACACGCATTTGAAATTGCTACTTTGAGTTGCATGCTAAATCGAATACAAAAAGGGCACAATGCTTTATTTATGGTAGGATATAATAACTCAAACGCTAAGAAAATGGCGGTTAAAGATCTTTTTATTTTTTCTTCGAGAAAAAAGTTTCAACTTTTTGAGTTTCAATATATTGCTTTAATACATGACTTAAAATGAAGTAAACCAACTTATTTTTCATTTTAATGTGGTTTAGGGCCTTTCAATATAATAATGCAGTTGCATCCTATATACTTTTTAAATAAAATTTGCCAGTGTTTCATTGTTTTTGAGAAAATATTAGATTATTCAAATATAAACATGCTTTTGAAAGTATAATAATGTTAATTTCTATTATTTAACTAACATACGGGTTAATTTGTATAAAAAGAAAACATTATGTAATTAGAAATCTTCGACGCAGGAAAATGTTTAGTGCAATTAATTTGATAGACGACAGTTTAAATATGCAATTATTTTTAATTCATTGAAGGAATGCAAGCAGAAAGAATTTTTAATTTTAGGGACTCAAGAATTCTTAGGATTTACGAAAAAATACGGGATTAAGTCTCCATTTTTTAACTTCTGAGTTTATTTTTACTGTAACATCACAGTGTTTATGCAATAACTATCACGTTTTCTTCTTTTATTAGCGAAGAAAATTCTCGACAAAATTAATGAATCTTTTTGTTTCTTATTTTAAACTAAATCAATTAAGTGATGTTTTCGTATTTGTTGGCTTTAAAGAGAAAGAAATGAAAGAAAATGCTGTTATTTGCTTTATTAGACGAATAATTACTGGCTGCTTTGAGAAAATTATCTTCTTGAATTATCAAGAAGATAATTTTAGACTGCATTGGATTAAGTTTACAATTATTCCTCGAATTTCCCAAACATTATACTTGTATAAACATAGTATAACGAATTTTGAGTTTGTAAATAGTGTAAATAATTTATATCTGGATGAGTACATTTATATTACTCTTTGTTGTATTTATTTTATGTTAAAGTTGTAATATTCACAGGCAACTTTGTTCCTTATATTATAAAGGCGATTCACAATGGAAACTTGATGAAATCTAGGCCATAGAGCCAAGTTGGCATCATTTTTGGTGAACCTGGTGACCATTTTTGAGATATTGGCGAACGTTTTGGCGAGTTCGTGACCCTATGGATTCTTCGGAAAATTACAGGAGAAATCTACTTATGTCAATATCTATGACGCAAGAGGATCTTTCTCTCGGAAGTTCCTTTAGGCGTATAAATAGGGAGTCGCTCACCCAAACTTAGTCCGTATTGTTTTTACTAGCTTTTAGTAATACTACCTTGACCTTTGAAGAGTCGACCAGAGCTATTATTAATTACTTCGGCTTTTAAGAAGGCCGAGAGAGTGTTTGCGAATAATCGTTTTCATACTTGTATTTTTGAACAAATAGCTGTGTCTGAACGCCGTAGAAGGTGTGAAGGCCTTCTGAAATTTATTAAACGAATTTGAGTACGGTATCCTGTATTCCAAGAATTTTTTTTCGAGAATAAATTTCCATCGCTTCTGATCGCTTGCTCTTTGCAACTGACCGCATAAAACCCTCGCGAACCCCGATCTACGTAACAAATATATCTATACAAATATAAAAATATATCTGATATCAGCATCTTATAAAAATGAGAAAATTTTTTACATATTCTCTTAGACCATTATTACTTAAGATGCTTTACACATTTTATTCTTAAGAAACATTTTGTTTTATTTTAAGCATATTATAGTAACATTTTTTTTCAGTATATTTCATCAGTTATGATTCAATTCTCGCAGAACTTATTTACAACAATATATTGCTTATAAAATCGTACACTCTTCGCTTGTCTTATTTTTCTAAATTGTTTCTCTAAGATACTAAATACAAAGAGCATTCTGAAAATCAGTTTTTTTCTATTCCATTTTATTTTCAATCAGATATTTTTATCGAAAGATTTAATTTCCATTTAATATTTTAAGCAATATTGTTAAATATTTTAAGTAACTTTTTACTTACACATTGGTTATTATATAACATTTCTTTCTTCTATACAAATACCCAATACTTTAAAACTATTCCTAAATCAGATATATGACATATCTGAAAAATAAAACAAAAAAATCCCTTTTAGGCGCTTAGAATATTTTAGTTCCGAAAATGATTTGAATACTACGCAGTGGAATACATTTTGAATGTAGAAGAAGTATTAATTCATATCCAATGCAATTTACTGACAGTTAATAATTTTAAACTATCAGAAGACTTAAAAGGATCAGATTGTATTTTTAGTTTACTTCAAAATCTCTCTTAGGTAATATATGAAGTTTTTAAAACTCGCTTTCTTATCTCTCTACGTATCTTACACTTGTAAAGTGAGAGTAATTAAAATACAATGTAACATCTAAGAATGCCGATTGCAAAGATTAAAGCGGAAATTGGATTCATTTTTCAACAGTGATAAAAACAGGATTTTTCTGACTAAAGAAGCATAATAGCTTTACATTAAAAAAAATCTTTCTTTTGGTAATGTGAAATCTAAAATCCATTTATTTTGCGCGCAATCTAAAATTACATCCGCTTTCTTTATATAAAATGGTGCCTTTTCTTTTTTATATTTAAAAATTACTCGCAGCTATGTAATTTTTTTTCTCCATACTTATCAGATTGTTCTGCTAACAAAAGAGGATTTAAAAGTCGTTCTAGATTCCAAAGGAGAAACAAAGATTTCAAAAATATTTATTTAATACGACTAAAAAAACTCTAAATAGGTCTATTCAACATCATTTTTAAATCTAATTGTAACTTAGTTTTTATGTGATTATTTCAAAATATATTTATTTCTAAATTTTTTGTACAGTGATAAATCTATGTCGAATATGTTGATAGACAATTAGTTTTAAATTTCATGCTTTTTTTTTATATTTGCAGTAGTGACAAATTTTCCTTTAGATCGCTTAAAAAAATGTCTCTTAATCAGAAAAATATATTTGGCAGAATTAAACTATAGTAATCTAAGTTAAAAAAAGTTTTGTACAAAGTTGGGTTTGGCTGATATATATGAAATGCAGGGTGATTCATAAAAAAGTAAACAGTTTTAGTACTCCATAAATTAAGAACAATGTGAGATATTACTCGTATATGCCACCTGTAATAGAATTGTATGGGGCTATTTTACGTTTTGTTAGACACAGTCACAGATGTTCTATGTGTAAACTATGTTATACTACATACATCGAGCCGTTACCCCATTTCTACCCAAACGCGTGTTAAGATATCCAGTCCATTGATAGCTGCTATGATACGCTGTTTCACCCAGGCGCTTCTTCTAGGACTTTTACACAAACGACCCGTAATTTTAAATTTTTCATACCGCTGTTATATAGATTTTCTAGTTAGAGGTTTTTCTCCAAATCGTGATCGAAAATGCCGTTGCATAGCAGTCACGGATATAATGCAATAACACAAAAAGCCTTTTCCACTGCAGTCACCGCTTTTTTCAGTGACTAGTCACGTAACACGCCTTCTATTGCTTACGTCACTTCCATCAGGGCCCACAAATACAAACTTTAACTTAACCTTAAGGTTCGCTGAGGTGGCTCCTGTCCTTAACTGTTACGGTTTTACGGCGTATGAAAAGTGCCTACTTCTTTATGAATCACCCTGTATATTGCCGAGAAAATACACTCACACACACACACTTATATATATATATATATATAGGTCAATTCTCTACTAACAAGAGATCACATTCAAACAATAAACTCGACAAACACATAGACAGCAGGAAAATCACACAATGAAGGACAAAAGAGTAATCGAGATAATAAATATAAAATGGATGCTGCAGTGCCATGAACATTACTGACTTAGGACAGTTAGTATATAAAAATTAATTTATATAAAAGTGGGGTTGAACATGTTTTTTGGCCAGCCAACCTTCCCCCTTTATTTGTAAATAACACTGAGCAAAAACCAATAGGAAATAATGGATAGAAATATCTAAATCCATTACAAGATAGAGGTAACTTACCTAAAAATTGCACTAACAAATGCAAAGCCCGCGCTAAATCTGAGTGGAAACATTCAATTTGTTGCCAGATTCTATACCCTAATACAGAGTTAAATCAAAAGAGTGGCTATAATTACGTTTCCGCTGCAAACTTATTATATTTTGGCAGCCTCAGCTAAAAATTTTCAGTATATTTGCTGTCGTATTCAAAAATTTTAAGTGGTAAAGATATGCCAAAAAAAAAAAAAAAAAAAAAAAATAGCCAAGTTAGGAAGAAATAGTTCTCGAGATAAGCATCTCAGCCTCACAACTTTCGTAAAATTCTTAATGATTTGATTACATTTCACTTATATATTTCTTGAGTCAGTGATTACATATAAATTACTGAATAATATCAATAGTTTGATATAAAAATTGTTCAATTTTTGTATGAGTTTTATTTGGAAAGCTAAAATCTTATTTTTTTGACAATTTGAGGTTTTTACATTTTCAAATTGTATAGATTTTAACCTTTCTAAAAATATTGTACTTTAACCTATAATGTAATTAGAAGTCCTTAAAACCTACTTTTAAATAATCGTTGAAACTGGGCCACGCTCATTTGAATGGCAAAAAATGTAAACAAAGTCCTCCTTTTTGGCTAAAAGTTGTGAACGTCTGATATAAACCAAAACATGTATCTTTTATTGTAAATTGAGCATTTTATTTTTTTATTTCCAAGCCGATTAGGAGTCTCGCAGAGTATACATTAAAATCAATTTATCTCAAAATGTAAATTTTGATGTTCGATGTACCTTTTCAGAAAAACTACTGTTCACAGGTACGTAAAATTTTTATGATATATTTATAATGATGGGTAATATAAACTGAAATGAGCTTTCGTAATAAACTCAAACATTTATTTTTTACAAATTTCTTATGTGAAAAAGGGGTTGAATTTTGCAATGTTTGATAAAATATTTTATAAATTATTAAAAAATTCAAAATTAGTAAAAGCTCATTTCAGTGTAATGAGAAAGGTATACTTTAGTTGTATGGAAAATTTCAAGCATGTACATATAACAAATTTTGAGGAAAGGTACATCGAAAACAGCCAATTTGACATTGTCAGTAAATATAAAGAGAGAGGTTTCCAACTCCCCTTAACTGAATGCGAGTCTTAAGAGAAATTTACATAAAAAGAAGAGAAATTGTTACATATTTTTGTTCGAGTAGTCTATTATTGATGATATTAAATATCTGAAAAGCAATCAGTTAATTTATTGATAGCTAAAAAGCTAAAGCGATGGTCCATTCTTGGAGAAAAATAATTGCAGTACATTTTTATAAGTGTAAATTTTTCCAAATATTTTTCACAAGCAATAAAGCTAAGTATCTTTTATATATATATATATAGGTTATCACTATTTCATACATATAATAATATGTATAAAATCTTGTAGCAAAATATTAAGCTTTTCCTTCAAAAGATCTCATTTAGAAAGTGTACTTTAAATCAACACTTAAGTTAATTTTCAAACAAATGCGTAAATTTCAAGCATATCTGATAGAAATCTACTTTGAATATTAACTAAAATAGTAATAATATAATACATAACCATTAAGGCACCCGACTAGGTTCGAAGACCAAATTTTTCAAAATTGATTTTCAGAAGAATTTTACTGTTTTAAAAAACATAAATAGGCTTAAAGAGTTATAATAATGAAATAAATACCATGCATCACCTCTGTTTTTGAAAAAAAAAATTATTTTTATAAAATTTAAAAAAAAAATTAAATTTCAGGAAAAACAGCATAAAAAAAATAAATTGGACATAATGTAATTTTAATTGCATTGATATAATTATTGAAACACCTGAAGTGTCACAAACCGCAGGTTAAAAAATATTTTCAAAAATAAATATTTAATAAGCATCGAACTTCACGTTAATGATTTTTCGTCAAATTTACTGTATATTCTAAGCTAAAAAGTACTATAAAATGTGATTAAATATAAGTATCTTAAAACCTGCGGTTTGCTACACTCTCAAGGGCTTATAACGTAAGTGTTGCAAATTTCATTGAATTTTATATAATTGTTTTGGAGATATCCCAGTTTTCGTGCAAAAATTATCGTGAAAATTTCATTCTTCAAAAAAACACATTTAAAAAATATACTTTTAAGTTACATAAAGCAAATATTAAAAAAACAACTTAAAATTCTCGTTTTATAAGTAATTCCTTCTTCTTCCTCAATTTTTATATTTCTTTTTTTTTTGAATGGCCCTAAGTTTTCTTCTGCAGGTTTTTGCTGTTGGCAATGAGTGACGTTTCGAATCTGTAATGCGCTCATTATCGAAGGTTTTTTGTCCAAGTACAGTATAATAATCCGAAATAATACCCATTTCATTTAATATGGAAATTAATCCCCGAAAGCCATTATTAAACTGCACAACAGCAATATAAGAACCTAAACGCAATGATTGATGCTCAACGAAAACTTATTTTGATAATATCTGCCACAAAATTGCATTAAAACTTTCGTTTGGATTTTGAGTTTTGCCGTGTAAACATTTCTTTAAAAGATTTCTGTCACACAAATCCATATAAACTGGCTTTATCGTGTTAACAATATTTTGTGACAGTCCCAAAGATTTATCCTGATACACAATATTAGAAACTTTAGCCCGTTGAAATTTACACCAACTTTCAGCTCCGACAGGGCACTGTCCATGTTTTGTCTGATGTTTTGATGAGCAACAATGAAAGAAGGCAGCAATAACAGCAGACTGCATTTTGTCCAAGTTCCCAATATTGCTTCGAATACAAATTCCATAGTAATTCTGTAGCTTATGAATTAAACCATCAGTCAATTTACCTTTCCCCCCGAGTCCTTTATTTCTGCTTTTCAATTTTCGAAACCTTGTTCCAACTCTTTTTTGAATATGCCCTATACATTCTAGCTTCGTAACAGAATATTTCCCGTAAATGTCCTTCACGGCATCAAAAGCTTTGGAATCTCCATCCCCATAATAGTCAGTGTATCGTAACATTCTATGATCTTCCGACCTCTCAAAAATACGATAAGCCCCAACCGGTTCCATACTGGATAAAGATCCTTTATGATGATTACACCGCAATTTCACATTTTGTTGCTCCGTCTTTGAATTGCATTTTCTACAAAACTGAGATAAAGTTTCAAAGTCAACAATTTTCCCAGTATCAACAGATATTGCACTAACACAACAATTTAGCGAAGAAAAGCCACGACGCTGCCAGGTACCATCCACCGAAACACCACAATTTACAGTATCATGTATAGATTTTTTTAATTGCTTAATACCTTTTGCTACGTCATTTATTATTTTTTCTCCAATGGAAGTAGCAACACTGAGGAGTTTTTTTCTTGTTGGCGGAATGCAAGCTTTGAGAGAAAGGGAGGTAGATTCAAAACAGCACAAAGTTTCCTTCCTGCTGAAATATCTCTACATATCAATCTTAAGCCATAAACAAAACGAGTATTGAGTTCATTCATTTTGTCTAACTTTTTAGAAGTACAAAATGCCGATAGGAAACTGCTATTTTTGCAGTGCAAAGTAAAGTTTGAAGATAATTCAAACCTTGAATCTTCTACAAGATAAAGGCTTCCTGCTGTACACTTTTTTGTTGGGCAACACAATAAAGCAAAAATACCAATTAAATTTCCAGATCAATCAACCTGTTTCTAGTTAAATGTTCTGAAATATTACATTTATCATTATTTACCTGATTACATTGCTGCAGCTTTAGTGAACTGGCGGTCATAATTTCTTCCTTGCATGAAGCAGTTTCAGTGCATGTATTTTGGTTTCCATGAAATTTTCTTTTACGGGGACGATATGAACGACATTTACCCATGATTTCAGGTAAAATAAATTTAAGATTAAATTAAAATAATTTAAATTCTAAAAATAAAGCCAAATATAGAAAAAACAGAATTGAGATAGGCGTGGTAAATCTAGCGTCGAATGTAAACAAACACGAAATAGTGATAGTCTTAAAATTCTGTTGCCAATCGTTTGTAACAAAATTATTTGAAATAATTATTAGCAAACTGTGGCTTAATAAGCAGATAATTAAGATTTTGGTTTTTGAAATTCCATTTTAGGGAAATAATAATTAAACACTGCATATGTCGCTCACTTCCGGTTTCGTTTTCAACTACTATGACTTATTAAAATTGCTATATCTAGAGTTCTAATTTACGCAAAATTAAAATAAAGACTGTTTTAGAATCTTAAAGGTTGGGGCTTTGTTTTACAATCATAAAAAAAATTCGACATTTTTGTCAAAAAACACTTTTTCAACCTAGTCGGATACCTTAAATAACATCCATATACATAATATAAAATATAAATACATTAAAACTTATATTTGATGAAACATACTTATTCATATTTTAAAATTATTCCTAAATTTAGTTATTCCTTAAAAAAAGAGAAAGAATTACAAGAGTAATCTTTTTTGTCCTGATCAGAAAATTGACTGCTGTTAAAATATTGTGATGCTAGAAAAGGGGAAAAAACCATGAAAAGAAACTAAATAAGGCGTTTTAGTGCCGAGAAGGTTCAGCGAGTCAACATGGAAAAACTTTTTTCTTATTTTTACCACCTTGACAGCTGAACTTCAAACTAACAGACTGAATGTCAAGTTTTCGACATCCTCTTATCCTTCTTTTGCCTGCAGCACATATTTCGAGGTGCCAGTTCAGACTGTCTACAGTAAAAGCACTTTTTTTTTAACATTTTGAGAATTCAAAAAAAGATCCAGGTCTTGAAATTTGCTATTATGCTTTTCAGATAATCAAACATAAAAAATACAACTTGGACTATTCTTATTTTAAATTTTGAATGTAGTCTAGGTTTGTTCACTTCGATTGCATTATCTTTAAATAAATAAAAAAAAATGTTTAATGCGTTGCTTGTGATCGTTTTATTAAAAATATTAAAAACTTAAAAATATTATATATGTGATTCTTTTGATAATAATAATTATTATATGAAATCTTTTCCTTTAAGAGAGAAATGATCAAAAAGTTTTCAAATTATTTTAAATAATTTTAAATAAAAGAAAATAAAAATATCTTATGTTTATAATTCATCGAATTTTTTAATTCAATTCTTTTTTTAAAAAAGATGACTTTCTGCTTCATGTGGAATGATCCTATAGTTTAACCTGTATTATTTTTTACTGCGCAAAAATACATTCATTAAGACACTAATAGGTTAATTTCTGTTTATTTTTGGTTTGTGGGTTTGCTTATACCTTATGTGATTTAAAGTATTATTTAAAAAGAAACATGTTATGACAATTATAGTGAACAAAAATTAAGATTTTCTTTCAGTTTTCTAAAATATAAAATTGAAATATTGGTTCCTTCACAGAAAAAATTTTGAATGCTGTACAATAACATTGCCATAATTTTTGAGTTTATTTTTGAAATTATATAAAAATATCAACTTTTAAATACAGTCTTATATAAACTTATCCTGCTTCTTTTTACAATTGTGCTTAGCTTTCTTTAATACTCCATTTCTCAGATTCGTGCAAATTTTCTTTCAGTATCTATAATTGTAATGGTGTTCTCAGTATGGATTATATAAATTTTATTTCGTAAAAACTATCTTTTTAGAGAATATTTAAAATCAAGAAGTTTTGTTTTTTGTACATAAACTCGTTAAGTGATCAATGTTCCTCCTTTTTATTTGTGCCAATTATTAAGTAATTTCAGTATTTTCTGCAAAATTTAAATTTATGCTAATAATGACAAACCAGAATTATATTAATTTTTAAATATATAGTCAGAAATTTTTTTGGAATTTTTAAGAACGTGTGATTATATTTGTGCTTGAAAGATGAAAAATAAAGCAGATTTTTATGACAAATATTAGTCCAATTTCTCTCGCACTATTTAAAAATAAGTAAAATAAACCAAATTTATAATGCCATTTATGCGTCTAACAGATTAAGAAATCCTTGTGAATAAATAAAAAACTCTGTATTAAAACATTTTAAGGGGACACAGTACGATTCAATTGTCAAAAATCGGTCAAAAAATCAAAAATAATTTTTTTAGCCTAAATTATTTATTATATACTTTTCTATAACCTCACAAAATTTGAAAGCTCTAAACTTAAAAAACGCAGAATTGCGATAGCTTTTACGTTCGTTTTTATTTACATCTCTATAGCAAATCAAAATTTTAAACCTACTTATCTCAGAAAGATAAAATAACTAGTTTGTCTTCATTTAAAATGCTAAGGCTTTTTTCCTATAGTTTTTTTTACCTATTGCTAATAGTACATGTAACAAAAGTTGGTATGCATTTTTGAATTAAAGCAATATTTTTTTTTAAAAAAATAATTGAACTTAGAATTTATATATTTTTTATGGAATTTTCAATAAGCATTCATAAAAAGAAGTATTGTACAAATACCAATCATGTTATCTTAAAACCCATACCAACTTTTGTTATACATAGTTGGACCTACTAGTAAATTAAATTTCATGTGTATACGTAAATTTTTATAGGAGGAGTAGCATTTTAAAATCACTTCACAATCAATGTTTTCCTTTAAAAAATTAAATGGCTAGCCTTTTATGAAATTTTGAGCACAAACTCTGTTTTACATAGTATACACACATAGGAGGCAACCAAAAAGTTTTTAAAAATCTCTAAATTAAAAAAAATTTGTGTAAATCGTACAAAAAAATTCTTTATCAGTATAAATGAGTGCAAATTTTAATATCATATTATTTATTCTAAATAACACAGAATATTTTCATCTATAACGTACTGTACTTTTATGTATTAAAAAATAATTTTAAACAACATAATTTTTATTCAAAATCTTGAGATATATCAAATTCCTAGTAAAACTTCAAAATACAAATCCTTGATTCATGAATGGAGAAGCATAATTAAAATGTAAAAGGAAAAAATTTCATAAAACGTATTAAAACATCAACTAAAATAAAATATGACATCCAAATACCTAAGGGTATCTATTTTAAGTCTCTTATACATTTTTAGAGGGGGAAATGTTACGTAACTTTTTCGTCTTTTACAGTATAATTATTTCACCCTCATGAAATTCTAATTGGGAAAAAAAGAATGATAACATGAATCTCCTACGGTCCAACCATACAACTCTGCTTCATTCAATGCTATTATTTCCTTGGTGCCACGATTTTTCAATATAACAAAGAGATCAAGTTTTGTCAAAGAAAGCCGCGTCTATCTTGTTCCTTAAGGTGCTCCATAAATTTGAATCTTTTAAGATATGATTTAATATCTTGGAGCCATTAAAGATAAAATTTTGTGTGAAATAAGGTATTTTGAAAGGTTTTTCTTTAGAGTAGTGAAATGTGCAAAATTTTGTTTGAGCATTTTATTCTGAATCGCAGCTTTTCTCAATCATTTAAATTTTAGCATATTAAGTATTATTTTTTATTTGCCTGTACATGTGTATGTGTTTTAAATCTTCCTTTATATATAATTGGATATAAAGCTAAAAATTCACATTTTAAAAACTGCTACACAACTTTTTTTAAAAATTGAATTTAATTTTAAATTTAAAACTAAAATTATCTTTTTTGATTTTGATTATTTCCTTTACTGGTATCAAATTTTGTACAGGATACACTGGGGTATGCAACACATAAAATGAAATAACAGACGCTTAGAAAACAATTACATATTATTTGTGATATTTTTTAAAATTTAAGGGACTAATTTAAATGCATTGTATTTTGTATATTAAGATTGAAACATTTAATTTCACCTAGAAGACATCTTTAGCAATTATGAAAATATATTGTAAATAAATCGGACAATGATACGGGAAATGAATCGAATGCACTTTTTGTGCTAAATGCATATAGACAATATTGAAAAGTTTTACAATAATATTGTTACGAATTTTGTGTAAATAATTTGTATTTGGATATTTAATGCATTTATATTACTCTATGTTATATTTATTTTATGTTAAATTTGTACTATTCACAAGCAATGCCACCCTTTACGTAATAATGTCGATTCAATGAGAACTTGGCGAAATGTTGGTGGTAGAGCCAAGTTGGCATCATTTTTGGCGACCAAGTTGGCCACCAATTTGACGACTTTGGCGATCATTTTGGCGTCATTGGTGACCATGTTGGCAAGTTTGGGACCTCTGGATTCTTCTAGAAAGTAGTGGATCTCGCCACTAAGTTCACGCTTTATGGCACGGGCGGTTATATTTCTGGAAGTTTCTGCCGCGCCTATAAATAGAGATACTCGCCGGAACGAGGGTCAGTCTGGATTAAACCAGCGATTATTCAGCATCGTTTTGACTAGCGATTAGCTCGGCTGTGCTTGTGAATAATCTTTTACTTACGTGTATTTTTAAACACTGATGATTGTGTTTGACTGCTGTTGAAGGTGTGAGGAACTTCGGATATTTTCCCTGTGAAATTTTGCTACTGAATCCTGTATTTAAAGGATTGGACTTTTGATAATATAAATTCGCATTGCTTTTAAAGAACTGTTTATTTTTTTGTGATTGTTTTGCATAAAATCCTCGAGCCCAGATCTACGTAACAATATCTTAGAGCTTCAATCCTAGAAAATTAAAGTTGATGAAATAATTTGTAATAGCATGATGCTTAAACGGTCTCAGTCCAGTTGTTTTGCAAAAACCAACGCTAAACAACATCTTTTCCTAAACTGAAGGTTGATATTGTACTACCCGTTCTTTAAAAGATATGATATGCACATTTTATTAATTTTTCTAGTGGTATTTTAAAATTTTGACGAAATACGTGTTTGTTACCTTAATTTTGGACATACTCATAGTCGTAAGAACGTAACTGACGCAATTTTGTTGTAATTCTATCTTGATATGCCTAAAGACATTCAAGCAAAAAAGTTGATGCACATTTAATGAGTTGAATTTTGGAGAGTGGGGTGTATAAGCTCCTCTCAAGTTTCATCCTCGTCATTTGACCGTTTTTCAAAATTATAAGCTGAGACTCTAACAGGTTTTGTGTGTTTCATGCGCGACGGTATTAAATAATTTTGTAATTTTTATTGGAATTCACAAGTTTAGAATTTTTGATATTTCGTACGTTTGTATTATATTTTTTATCCTTTTTATCTGAACTCTTTTCAGAGAAAGATTAAATAAATTTTTCAAATGTTGACAAACAATATATAAAATAACATTACTCAATCCACTCAAAACAATACCGAAAAGCAATTTGTTACTTTAACAAATTTAAAGTCTCAAAATGTTTTAATTATTTTTATAATAATAAGTTTCACTGTGGTCTCTTAAATTCCATAGTTTAGAAAGTAAAAAAAAAATTGGACTCTTAAGGATATCAAGAAAGATAACAAGAAAAATAGTCCCCGAGAAAAACTGTAGTTGTTTCGTTTAGAAGAAAAATCTTTTCCACTTTGGAAACTTTTCTAAAGAAAGAAACGAAAAATGATTCCGTAAACTATAAGAACGGAGGAAAACTGCGTCTCAATTGATGAGGCGTAAGAAAAATAATAGTATCTGTAACTTTAACAATAGAGGAGGTCAGATTTTCTCCTTCTGTAAAACATCTCAGAAATAGAATCCGCGGCATTTCACAATAGTATTTTTGAGAATTCTTGGACATCTCTTTAAAGAAAAGAGAATCCTCTTACTTTGCTTTGAATACGGTTTATAATGCGGGTGATATTTGTATGAAATTGGAGCTACCAATAGATGCTTTTACTGTCTGAGAAGGTATTTAAGATCTATTTTAGTTAAAGGGAAAACCAAATGATACTAATTTATAAATGTTTCTTTTTCTATTGGGCTGCACATTGGCTACCATGCCTTTGCAAACACGGCAAGCCCCCAAATGTGCGAACAATTTCATTTTGACACCATCTAGTGGCGGCTCTCATTACCAAATATCGACGCTTGAATTAATTTAAATTCATACTCTCGCTAGATATTAAGTGTTACCGTGAATATCAGAGCCATATTGATACTCAAGGGACATTTTACATGCCACGTAAGCAAGCCAACCAGCAACCAATTTATGAAGCAGCCACGCTACTTCTAAGGCATCAAGCAAACTTTATAAACCTCTAATTAAACCTATACTCTCTTATTCATCAGAAATTTGGACAATCACACAAAGTGATGAACGTACAATTGGTGTCTTTGAGCGTTGGATACTAACAGCCCTTTTTGGAGAAACTCAAATGGATGGCATTTGGCACAGATGCTCAAATTAGGAACCCTACCTGCCTTCAAAGAATCAGGCGCGTTCTCAAATATATACAAATCCAGTGAATTAAATGGGCTTGCCAAGTTATTAGAATGAACCAAGAACGTTCAACGCAGAAAATCTTTTTGGCCAAGTCCACTGGAACAAGAACTAGGAGTCATCCTAACCTCAGAATTGCTGACTGCCTAGAAAGGGATTTCGCTACCACATTAGAGTGGCAATTGGAAGACTATACTGAAAAAAATGAAAGACCTGGAGAAAAATCCTTCAGATTTTTAAGAGGAATATTTAATTTTAAGCCATTAAGAAGAATATTACAAGTCTATATAGTTTAAATTTCAAAAAATGAATTCCGTGTCACTCAATGTACAAAATATTTGGAAAATTATTCAGATTTAACACAAAAATGTAGAGTCCTAAAGGTTTTGATCCCTTCAAAGTATAAAAATAATCATAGTTGTCAATCTGTATTTATAAGAAAAATATATATATTTTCGAGGGAAAGGTTTTTTTCTTGTGCTTTATTCCTTACTTGTTATTTTGGTGAACATTGCTGTAAAAAAAAAAGCTGTAGATTTTTATTTTTGCATGAATTTTTAAACAAGTATATGAGAAAAAAAGTCCAGTAGCTGAGTGGTAGTGTATCGCGCTTCCAGATCACAGATCTGGGATTTGAAACCCCCTTTAGGCAAGGTCTAAAGCCTTTCATCCCTTCAGTGTGTCTATAAAATGAGTATCAAGCTTCCTTGGGAATTAAACACTGGGGGCGTTTCCCGTCAGGGGCGTCCCGTCCTTATCGAAACAGAAGCTCCTACACCTCAGTGCCTAAAGTCATGAAAACTGAGATGGGCAGAATAATCCTTAACCCTAATGGGATATTGTGCCCCAGAGTTTAGTTTTAGTTATTTGGAGGGGCGGAAGCGACCCCTTCACCCACTCATCACGAGATCATCGGAAATATTATACCTGAAGGCATGAAATCTGGTAAACGTGTTTTTTTAAAGTTATATGAAAAGCGACACCCTAGAGGGATTTCAGGAGTATTTTATACAAAAATTCCCCTTTTGATTTATTAGACCTTGTGAAGTTTGAGATAAATAACGGTAGCGTGATATTGATTAATTTAAATATTTAGTTTTTTTTTTACATCACAGCTATTATTTACATAATTATACATTGAGGTAATTAAATTTATTAAAAGATTATTAGATTTCAAAACAGTGGTTTGTGAGAGGAGGGATCCCTTTCGGCGACCGCTCACTTGAAAGTTCAAAGCATTTCTTTCCCTCTCTCTGCTCTGGGATCAGGAGCCGGTGACCCCTAGCATCCCGTCACATCCTGCTGATCGGCGAGAAAAAAGGTCCCTCGGGGTCAAGGGGTTGCGGGGAAGGTCCAAGGCGGAACACGCAACAATCCCTACATGCAGCTGCAAGATGCACATGTAAGATGCACGTGTGATGATCATTTTCACGAAAAACCCAACTCACAGCTGGGAGACTAAAACGTTACAGACCTATGTGCAAAATTCAAATTTGGCATGCATGTTTTCCTAGTAGAAATCTACTGAAATGTGGGGTTTGAAAAAATCGATTTCCAAAGAGGTTGCGGGGAGGAGGGACGTTATAAGCAAAAAAAAAAGTCATGTGTTCCAGCTATTGAACTACAGACTTTAAATTTAAGCATGTTCCTTTTGATGATTAGAGATTAGCTAAGAACCGATGTTGTGCAAATTGACTGAATTAGAAGAACGTAAAAAAATATTCTTCTGTTTTATATATTATTTTTAAATCGCAAGGGGATGGCTACAAGATTGTTATTGAATCCAATCAAGTGCTTTATGTTATGGTTTAGATATCAATAACTTAAGAACAATATATAGTCATACAACATCATGACGTATGCAGAGAAGTGGGTGGATAAGGGCTTGTTAATAATATAATTAGCGAAAAGAGTGAAAAATATACGCACACACAGACAATAACTTGATCATTTTTAATTTTAATACAATTTACATTTCGGAAATACACTAGATTATTACATTGTGTTAATGCTACATAAAAATATTACTTTAAATTATTTCACGATTAACAATTAACACTATGAATAATTCACAACTGTTACCGGTTAACTATCAAAAAACCCAATAGCCCAAATTTTAGGCACAAAACAAAGGAAAAAATATTAAAATTTACAATACTTTCACAGCGAAAATGCCTCTATATGATGCAATGAAGGAAGCAGTTTATAAATGGGTACAAAATTCGCATTTAACCTCAAATTAATATTTTAGAGCCTATTCACACCGAGAATGGCAATTGGTCTTAAGCAGCTTTGAAGCAATTTGAAGCAGCACTAATATTTCAAGTGACATGATATATTTAAAACACAGTGACACCATATCTGATTTTCAAATGTATAAATTCCCCTTTAGAGAAGTATAGTATAAGCCAAAAACCATATCTTCATTTTACGCATCGTGTCATTGTTAAATGTCAAATTACAATTACACACTGATTGCTAGTGATGAATATTAATTAATGTCAGATGACGTACACGATTTGTAACTTCATGCTTCATTTCTCAAAATCTAACACTATGCCACATTTAGAATTAGAAATCTAGATACATTTAACATGTAATAACAAACATTATTAATAGATATCAACGTTACTGGCCATTTAATTAATAATATATGGTTTGTCAGTATGTCACCTTGTAACGGATGATCTAGTGAGGTTTGCCTTAAAGAATTAACTTCGAATTTTTTTAAAGCTGTATTGAAAGTTTAACTTCTTCACTGATGATTAAAAGTTAAGTGATTCAATCCACAGTGCTGCTGTTTTTCTCATGGGCGAGCGTATGCGGTGTATTGAAGGGAGGGAAAGGAACAGGCACAAATAAGCAAATTTTTCTCTGAAATAATTAAATCCTTCGTAGATACTATCAGGGGTATTTTATTGCATACTTCGGAATTATTTTACTGATAGAAGTGCAAACCAAAGAATGGTATTTTGGGGGGACGTATATATATGTCCGGAGCACTCAACACACTGGTTGAGCGAGACGGATGTATACGCCGGTGTCAGTTAATTAGTTAACGGCCACCTTCTAATATTGGAAACGGATTATGCAATTCTGCTTTAGTATATAAGGCGAGAGTTTTGCGGGGTTAAGGAGAGATGATATTTACATATCAGTGTGAGAGATTTTTTATTCTATAAGCAATATATCAACTATTTGCCGAGATCTAAGGGTTCACATACAATTAAACTAATTCACATATTGAAATCGTCCGACCATTTTCATTTGGATTCAGATTCAGTTAGGCTTTTTCTATTCCATGACATTTTCGCGAGAAATATCATGAATTCGTTGGAGAATTAATGTCGAAGAGCAAGAAATTGTTTTAATGGTAACAAATAAGGGAATTGGACAGTATAAAATAATCTACATTTACACTTGGAGTTAGCCAAACATTAATAAGCAATTAACTGACTATGAATATTTTTGGTGTTTTATACGTCCAATATTCTTAAATGCACATCGAGTTCGAGTTACAATCAAACGAGTACGGAACTTTCGGAGTTAGGGAGTCAAAATTTGGAGTAGGGGGAGGTGACGTTACACGACATTAGTCACTTTAAATCTTGCGGAAGAAGGTGCAACAATCATCACTGCGTTTGTATTTAATATTTTTAAATAGTTAAAGTTAGGAAATGCTCAGTTCTAATGATTAGGCATGGTTAAAGAATTGAAAAACGATATAAATTAAAAGATTCCAATACTAATTTCAACCTTAGTTTAAACCTTATAGAGAGAAATACCATAATGATTTTACAATATACTCGTGTCCGGCGTGTCATGAGCATGAATTTAATGCTTCTGAAGACTCGTTGTGTAGAGAGGCTGATACATGTTAAAACTGTCGAGGCTCAAATTTCACCCATTGCTGTTGTGTGGAAGTACGAAGAGGGTCGGGGGAGGGGGGAGTCCCAGCTTAAGTGTCGTTCTCGTCACTTGATCATGGTTGAAAATTATTAGATCCGCTGCAAAGAGAACTCATGTTGTTTTGTCGTGCGACTTTAATAAATACTCACTATAATGAATAAGATAAAATATTCTCATCTATATGTATACATAAATGAAAGAATATTCAAATAACCTTAACATACTGTTATTGTTAACACATAAACAATTATAAGATTCTCAGAATAGTGCAATTTAAATATTGCTTAAAAATCTCACTAATAGAAAAAATACATTTTAATTAAAACCGCAGTGTGAAACAACACGTTGACTGTTTGCGACGGTTATCGCAATTCTGAACCACGATTTCATTGGATGAAATTTACAGACTAGATGGCCTTCCCCTCTCCAACGATAGGGCTTAGAGCCAAGTCAGATTCAACGTGAATCACCCTCTCTACACGGCAGGTCTTCAGTGATATCAGGACACAAAACCGCGATTGGACAACTTCTTCCAGGGATTCATTCCCTCTTGGCTACATCTGCCACACGAATAGAGAGAAATATAAGCGAATAGAACAGATAAATATTTTCCTAAGAAGAATTATGCAGTAGTTATTGTTTCTAATGCCACCTGTGTGCCGGTGTCAGATCAAGACTTACGAAATTCATCGTGGCAAATGGCTAGATGTACGTCTGTCACTATCCGTAGCATTGAGTACCATACAGGTGACAGTACGATTTGGTTCGGCTCAACCCCAATTTTGATGAAGAACACCCTAGGGTTAGTTAGGGTGTCGTGATTCTTCGACCACGGGTGTGAGATGGTTCGAGTAAGATAGAGGCATTATCTAAAGTTAACCACTTTTATTTAGCCTTTGACACTTATGAGAACTAATGAGAATGCACTTTGCTAACAAAATTCAAGGAGCAATAAAACTTTTTAATCCTATTAAATCAACATATACACTTATCTTATGAATTACCTTGAACGCTATTGCTACCAACTTTCTTATTCGTTAGTTGAAAGTGGACTTTCACCAATCTCTGAATCCTTCCCTTTAGAATTAATATTACGAAGTGCGACCACCGGTCGCTCACACTATGCATTCCGTTTAGGATCGATTTTTAACTATCACCCCGCCTACTCCATGACTAGCACTTAAAAAGAAGTCTGCATTTACATAAAATCAAATCCTCTCTACGGAAGGCGTTTTCAATTAAAGTCACTGTCAAAAAGAATATTTTCCGCAAGAACCTTTTACATCCAAACATCTCTTCCCATTCCACCAATCTCTCGAGAGAACTTTCGGCTAGACGGCTATTTAGTGTACTCCCATGCCACAAAGGCACTGTACATTTGCAACCATCCATGCCTTCTCCAGGATTCGAACCCAAGTCCAACGGCTCGGCAGTCAGTGTCACTAACCGCTATACCGGATGGGCAGCATAAAGAAATATTATTATTTTTATTATTAATATGATTTTTAATAAATATATGTTAAAAGGGAAAACTAAACGACTTTGAAATCTTGGTTAATTTATTGAAATAAATGGTATATACTTCATTTGTCACAGAGGTAACTGAAATAGACTCGTATTAAATCATTTGTATTTAACGGTATTTTGTATCTAACGGGCAACACATACCATTAAAATAATTAATTGCGCTAATTCCTAGAAATATTGCCATTCTTTAGATTGCTCCCACGTTCCAGACTATTTTACAAATAATTTATTTGTTAATTATATAGGAATTTACTTGCGTCGTCGGACGCGTTTTAAAACTTTTAATATGTTCCATCTCCAGAGGTTAATAAATTCATCCAAAATAAAATGCAACCAACACTTATTTCAACCGATATCGGGTACTAATAATCCTTGTTAGCCGAAAAATCTTCTCATTACCAGCATTTATTTTCGGAAACAAGCTTTTAATCTCCGAAGGTGGAACAGAGGATATTTACAGCGGAGTATCCTAATCATTTAATTTCCTGGAGGAATGAGCTAACGAAGTTCAATATAAAATGTTCTTTCTGAAATGCATGAAGTGAGGCAACTCCTCTACCAGCATTATTGCAGCCGATATTGATAAATAAAGCAGACATCTACATTTTAATCCGAGAAACAGGATTATTTGGGAAATTATTAGATGTTTAAGCTATGGTTTTGAAATGCTATGAGTAAAAGACTGTTAGTTTGAATCATTCAAATTTATTTGTTGTGTCTTTAAATATTTACTTGTTTGTTAAACCTTAGCAAGTGTAGATGCGATGCATGGATAAATAATTTTAAACACTTTTTTCTTTATTTAAGCACAAAAAAAAAAAAAAAAAAAAAAAATCATAAATTTTTGTGAGCAAAAGTGGAAAATGAAATAAATTTTTAATGAAACAATAAAAACAAAATAACGTTTAAGGCGTGTTGGAAAGATAAAATCTTATTTTTTTGACAATTTCAGATTTTTACATTTTCAAATTGTATAGATTTCAACCTTTCTAAAAATACCTTACTTTAACCTTTAGTGTAATTAGAAGCCCTTAAAACCTATTTTTAAATAATCGTTGAAACTGAGCGATGCCCATTTGAATGGCGAAAGATGTAAACAAAGTACTTCGTTTTTGCTTAAAGGTTGAACGTCTGATATAAACTAAAACATGTATCTTTTATTGTAAATTGAGCCTTTTATTTATTTTTTATTTCCTAGCCGATTAGAAGCCTATTCATTATGTGCCTTGTGCTGACGTCTACGATGAAAGACTTAACCTATGTTGAAAAAGCAGACATGCATTACATGCATGGCCGTGCAAATGGTAACGGCAGAGCTGCGTTACGAATGTATCACTCGCAGTTTCCTGCTCGCCGAATGCCGGATCACAGAACTTTTCAGCGGTTTCATCGTCAACTTCATGAAACACGTTCGTTCCACGTCACCAAATATGATGCTGGTGTACAATGAGCTGTACGCAGTCCAAGCTTGGAAAGAAGCATCTTGAACGTTGTGATTGATAGACCAGAGTCAAGTACAAGAGCTGTTCCTCATCGCGTAAGCGTGAGTCATCAGACCGTTTGTAAAGTGTTAAACGAAAATCATTTACACCTCTTCCATTTTCCTCGAGTACAAACTTTGAATCCGACAGACTACCTTCTCCGACTGCCAGTGGGTGGTACAGAAATGTGCGAAGCAGCTGGACTTCAGAGCTGATGTGCTGAAGTTATTGTAAACATTACACTTGTCAATGACGTTTTCAATAAACACTTTGTCTTTCCTTTCGTCTCTTATTTTTTGTGTTTGTGCCTCACCGCATCGCTTGCACCAACACATTCCTATACAATAAATGATTGTTATAATGCCCTGTACATACACTTAAAGTTTGTACCATGAATTCGAGACCACCTAGTATAGTCAGACAGCATCATAAAATACTCAGTGAACAGTGTTGGTAATGGATAGTTATTAGTAAAATTTCAATTTGATTTTTTTTGCTTAAGTTCAATTAATCAATTGTTTGGGCATCCAATTAAATTTTTAAGAATAAAAATCAACGTTTGTTTGCAAAATAAATAAATAAACTTAAGTAAATATCTATTATGTGAATAAAAGTTTTATCATAATTTTTTTAAAAAACATGTTAGGAAATTTTCCAAGCACGTATATTTGTGTTCCTTGTTATTTATTTTAAACAAATTCTTCGCGCAGTCTCATCTTTTGTAACGGATTTTATAAATAATGCTTAAAAACCTTTGAGGTTAAATCTAAATTATGAATAGGATTATATGCATTGCAGAAATGGATTGTTATACCCCAAAATTGTTTCCAATCCGGAGAAAGAACATATTACCTTAATATTTCTATAAATAAAGTTTTCAGTAATGTATGTGAAATGTTAATTTTCTAAATATGTAAATTTAAAAAAATATTTAAAATATCTCATAAAATATACGTAAATATTAAACAAACAAATATGTTCTAAATAAATTAAAATCAATAGAATATGATCTGGTAAATTTTTAGATGTTATATTAACGCAATATTTAATTAATGTAAATATCTTATGTAATTTAATTTCTTTTCCAAATGGTTGCTTAAGTATGAAATGAACAATGACATAATACCCCCGATTAAAGTTTCTTTAACTTTTTATAAGTGCACAATATTTATATTTAAATAAACAGAAATTTATATTTTCTATACATCACAATGTAAATAAATCTTATCTTTATGTACATTTCGTGAATACATCATGCGTGCAATCTAAGGTGTCACTTTTCAAATATGACACACTATGTGTGATATGACATTTGCATGCTAAACGGGTGTCACATTCTGAACACATAAGACAGATGTCTTGAATGCAAGACTAAAGCTGATTATGCTGCATGCAATTTGGGCTACAGTTTGACACTTGGATAATTTAACATGCTGTTTAAAGCATAAATGGCAGAAATATGGGAAAAAAACTTATTTTAAATATATTTATGCTAGTGTATATATAATATTATAAGTATTCCGATTTGATTTAAGAAGTTCAATAAATGTCTTTCAGTTTTTAAGTATTTTGCATTGTTTTTGTAAAAATCTGACACTACAAAAATATGATGTAAAAATTCAAATAATTATTTCTGTTATTTGTAACACAAAAGTATTTGAATTTTTCATGAAATTAAATTTCTTCCAACATTATATTTAATTACGTTACATAATTTCTCCCAACATTATTATTGCTTACATTACATAAACTTATTTCATAGTGTTTTTTTTACATGAAATAAATTAAAGAATTTCATGAAAAATATTTAGTATTAGACTATGCGTATCAATTTACATAACTGAGATTCTTATCAATATTAATATTGATTAGTTGGAAAAAATTTATTTCACATGGTTTAATTATGTACAGTCGTTTGAGTAAAAATTACAATTTAATATAACTTTTATACAGATTATTTATATTTCAAATGTATTTATTATGCAAATATTTATCAAAATTTATAGATAAATTAGAGATTGATAAATTTTACTAAAAATCGTTTGATCTAAAGGCATTAAAATGATTTAACACATTTATATTATTTTCTAACACGATATATGTGGATTAAATGCAATTTAGCATTATTAATATGTTTAAGTTTAGCCTCTACCCAACGGCAATGTAAAATACCTACAACATTATTAATGTTTCAAAAGAAGATAATATTCTATCTTAAAATATTCTACTGAATACATTAAATTATAAAACAATACATATTCTAGAGAGAGAAACCCTACTTATGATTTGAGATAAGACTCAGACATTAAAATTTAAAATCTTCTGCTCTAAACGCGTTGAAAAATTAATTTTTCACACAATTCTATGATTTTCTAATGCAATATATATGGATTAAATGTAAGATATCATATCTGCAACAAGATTAATATTTTAAAAGGAATCAATTTTACCTTAAAATATTCTATAGAATAACAATATCGTATAAAACTGTATGAATTCGAGAGAAAATCCACATAAAATTTGAGATAAGAGAAGCTAAAATTTAAAATCATCTGCTCTAAACACGTCGAAATTATTTCTTTACACAATTCAATCATTTTTTAAAGCAAGATATGGATTAAATGTAGCATATCCTTATAAATGTATTTAGTTTTAACTAATCTTACACATATGTAACAACATGAATATTTCAAGATGAAACAATTCTGTTTTTATCTATTCTAAATATTCTAGAGAGAGAGAGAGAGAAGCTCCTCTTATAATTTGACATAAAAGACTCAGACAATAAAATTTAAAATCGTCTGCTCTGAATTCGCCAGAATTCTATCAATTTCTGAAGCAATTTGTATATTAAATGTAACATAACTTTATAAATATATTTACTTTTAGCTTCTGCCCAAAAACAAAGTAACACATTTGCAAGAACGTTAATATTTCAAAAGAAAATTTCTATCTTTAAATATATTCTATAGAATACATTAAATTATATAAGACAATACATATTCTAGAGAAACGCCACTTATAAATTGAGATAAAAGGCTCAGGCATTAAAATTTAAAATTGTCTATTCGAAACGCGTCAAAATTCTTTTAAACACAGATCTATCAATTTCTGACGCAATTTGTATATTAAATGCAGTATAACTTCATAAATATATTACTTTTAGACTCTACCCAACAATAAAGTAACCTATTTACAACAACATTAATATTTCAAAGAAGCCCATTGATTGAGTGGTTAGTGTATCGCTCTTCCACATCATAGGTCCCAGGTTCAAACTCCGGGTTGGGCAAGGTTGACTCAGCTTTGCATCCCTTCAGTGAGTCGATAAAAGAGTACCAAGCTTGCTTGGAAATTTAACACACGGTGTTTCGTGTCAGACTGACCATCTGATCGAAACACCTACTCATGCACCTCAGGACCCAAGGACGCGTATATTGAGTTGGGCACAGTAGGCCTTGACCCTGATGGGCTGTCGCGCCATGAGTTAATTTAATATTTCAAAAGAGAATTCTATCTTTAAATATTCTATAGAATACATTAAATTATAAGACAATACATATTCTAGAGAAATTCCATTCATATAATTTAAGATAATTTTATACCATCTGCTCTCTAAACGCATTGAAAAATTAATTCTTAACTCAATTCTATCATTTTCTCTCTAACGCAATTTATGAATTAAAAGAGTGTTTTTCTCAAACTGTGGGACGCTCCCCCTCAAGGGGGCGCAAGCATATTGAAAAGTAGAAAACAAAAGATTGTTTAAAAATTATTAATATACTAAAAACAAACAAATAAAAAATGAAATACACTTTTACACTTATAAATATATCAGTACTGCGCAATGAATTTTATAATCATTTCAAAGATTCTGTGCGTTAAGAATAAGTTTAATAATTATCAGTGACCTCATGGGCTTGTCATATATGAAATTAAAAACAAAACTTGACACTTATCTTGATAATTTATACGGTTTATAATTAATCCCTTAAATGCTGGTTAAAACTTACGTGATTCGCTCCCCAATGCCACCTTTTAACATGTAAACGAGCGTATCTGGTGTATTGAAAAGGGTGAGGTTAAAGGAATAAAGAAACAAATAATCTGAAACAAGTAAATCCTTCGCAAAGACGATCAAGCTCTTTTTATTGCATTCCAAAGACTTCGGAATAAATGTCTGAATAGCAGTGCACATAAAATATTGTACTTTGGAAAGACGTATATATACGTCCGGGGAAATTAACACAATTGGCTGAGTGAGACGTTTATATACGCCGATGGCACTAAAGAGGTAAAAGTCGAACTGTAGGTTTAGCGTCAAAGTATAATATTATTGCTTTCAATACATTGTTATTGTATGTAGGGGGGTGCGATGAAAATAATGATTGAACATTGGGTCGTGAATATTGAAAGTTTGAGAAGCACTGAATTAAATATAACATGATCTTATAAATATATTTTATTTTAGTCCTTACCCAACAACAAAGTAAAACATTTATAGCAACATTAATACTCCAAAAGGAAACTATACTTTTGGATATATTAAATTGTAAGATAATACATACTCTAGAGAAAATGTAATTATAATTCGAGATAAAAGTCTCAGACACTGAAATTAAAAATTGTATGCTCTAAATACGTCGAAGTTATTTCGTAAAACAATTTTATCGTTCTTAGCGCAATATATGAATTAAGTATAACATATTACTCTATACATATGTTTACTTTTAACCTCTAACTAACAACAAACACACGTTTAAAAACATTAACATTTCAAAAGAAACAATTCCATCTTAAAATATTCTATAAGATACATTAGATTATTAGATATAGCATGAATTCTAGAGAGAAAACCTACTTATAATTTGAGATAAAAGACATTAAAATTTAAAATCGTCTACTCTAAACACGTCGAAATTATTTCTTTATATAATCTTATCATTTTTAGCGCAATATATGGATTAAATGTAATATAATCTTATAAATATATTCAATTTTTTTTAACCTTTTCCTAACAACACAAACTAACACATCTACAACATTATCATTTTAAAAGGAAACAGTTCTATTTTGAAATATTCCTCGATATCCACCGTCACGATTGATTAATAATAGGAATCGTAGCGAGAGCTGGAAAATAGAACGAAAGTTTAAATTCAACTTTCCATCGGGATGGAAAATAACGCCTTTGTTTAATATGGCATTAAGAAAGGCACGTGCATCGGAACACTTTCGTCTCCTCTTACATTTTACTTTACGTACTTTTCCTCATGTTTCATTTTCTGTTCAAACATTTACTCAGGGGCCCAATTTCCGAAAAGCCAGACAGAGCGTTCGAAATTGCCATAAAGCCTTTGTTGGAATGGCATACGTGACTGTGGTGGTTACGTTTAATCGACAACAAAAGTGAGTCGTAGGGATGTTGCATTCCTCTTCCTGTGTGTGCTTCATGTCATTCATTAACACATTTTTGGATAGCCAGGAAACACGACCGAATGTTGAGTAATTGGTCAGTAATTACAGAACGAGACTTAGTTGAATAATTGTTTCATTTAGTGAGTTGCGATTATTTTGAGGATGCTGGATTACTAATTAGGTTTCTGTAAGCGCGCCACTTATTTGGGAATAATTTTACAAAAGGATTCATTTGCGAGTATCCGATTAATCAAATTTCACTGAGGTTTATTACAGATATATAAACATTCAAGCTCCTTTCGTGTTGGCTTTGGGACTTTGATGTTGCTCTAACTTTGAAGTTCATCATATAATTGACTATTATTTGAATAATATATATTAAGCCGGATCAATTTCAACAATGTTATTCAAAGGATTTCAGTTACGTTATTATATAATAAATTCTCTCTTTATAAAAACCGGTCTTTGTGAAGCTGTAATAAATTTATTTTTGTCGCCAAAAAGGATGCCAATACGGCTGTACTGCCTATATTTTTTCCGAATTTCCGTTAATATGACATTAAAATGTAAGAGACGGCGTTGCTTGTGAATAGTGCAATTTTTATCATAAAATAAATACAGCAGAAAGTAATGTTAACGTATTAAACATCCAGATATATATTCATTTTTTTTTTGCCTACAATATATTGAAAAAAATTGAACTACAAAATACATGTAAATTATAGTTTTACAACTTGAGCAATGAGTATGGACAGTTGTATAATTCATTCAATGGAGGTTGATCAGCCGTTGGGCGGACAGGTGGTACCCACCCATTCCAGTAATAATAATAATAAAATGAACAACTGATATTAAAAAATAAAGCTAGCTCAAGCTATAAATGAACTAATATTTTTAAAGAGATGATTAAACGTTGTTCTATACATTATTTTAATCTTACAAAACCAGCTGCGAAAAAATAAAGGCAGTTTATATATAATTTACGTAATAAATATCAAATATGTTTTGGTTAAGACACATATTTTTCCGTTATATAACAGAATATGATTTATGTGAGCCTTTTCCCTTAATATAAAATAAATTATGATAGAGAAAGAGAAGAGATAGTGTTGACTTTATGATCGTGAATGACTTAATCATTTAATAAATTTTCAGGTAATGCTGCTATGAAATTTATGGTTGAGATAAGTTCTAAAGATTTAAAAAGAAACTCTTATTTCTGACGAGGGCTATGTAACATGAATCGGGTTTTTTTAAAACAATTTCTTAGCTTCTATGTATTGTTTGTGTTTTCCTTTATAGATTGAAAACAGTATGATAAAAATATTGAAATAAATTGCTTTATTATTTTACATTTAGGTTTATTTTTTTAACCCTCATATAGACATTCGAATAATATATATAATATATCATAATTCATATGCAATGAATATAGTGCCAATGTCACTTATACGAATGCTTTATACTTCAACAAATAATTTTCCAAGAAAAGATTATTAAAAATAATGACTTACACACACATTAATTATGAAAACCATAAAAGCTATTATTATTGAGAGTTGTTAATTATGTACCAAAATATATTTTCTAACAATTTTCATTATTGTGCTGTTCTTTGATTTTAAAAATAAAATAATAATTGAGATTTAGAATTCGAAGCATTCGAATTTTTAAATTTATCTAACAAGTTTTGATAGTTATGTATTAATTATAGAATGTTATTACCTAAAAATCCTATATACTGAAAAAAAAATGTTGAAAGTGCTTTTTGATGCATATATATGCATTTGTTTGTGAGTAAAAACACATACATAAGAGAATAACAGTATAAAAAAAATGAAAATGGTGAAGATACAAACCGCTGTTATAAAATATCTTTCTTGGATGTTTGCAGCAAAGAATGAAAATATACCCCTTTTTTTATGTATTTATCACTAGGATACAGCATGATACTAAGCCGTCACCATGAATTGTATTAAATAGAAAACGTTATTCTTTGCTTTAGAAGAAATCTCATTCAAAAATGAAATTGAAAGGAATATCCTTATTCTTTGAAAAAAAGTATAAGCTTAAAGTTTGTTTTAAGCTTCTTTTGAAAGTGAAACGTTTTACGTGTGTGAAATTCCTCCTCCAGTTGTATTACTTTAAACTTGTTTCGTGGAATAAGCTAGTTGGGAAAAGAAATATAAAGCAAATTTTATGCTTGTCCTTAACCTTTTGGGATTGTGGGTCTTCTAAAAAGACAAAAAGAAAATGTTATCAAGCAACCTCAAATAGAAAATTTATCTTTGGATATCTGGAGGGAATAAAAAACCGTTATGAATTTTGAATTTCTATTCTTTTCCATAAGACATTTTGAAATGAAACTTATTCCACTTAAGTAGAATTCTAATTTAGATGTGGACATTTCTATATTCCCCAAAACTCCTTCGAGTTTTTCAAATAAGCATATTTTTGATGGACAGAAATAAAGATTCTATTACTAGTTGACGGATTTTAATAAATAATTTGTTTAAGGTATCCGACTACCCCAAAACTGTGAATTTTGCCAAAAAATTGATATTTTCATTTAGTTTTATTTCATAAACCATCTTATCATCTTTATAAAAATACCAAGTTTATTATTTTCCATTAACCAGAATAAAAACTACAAGTTAATTTTTATTAGTAAAAGCAGATGCCACTGCTTTAAGCAAGATGTCATAAGTTAAAATGCATTTTACTCGAAATGTGTTTGTTTTAAAATCCACAAAAAAACGGGGACAGCGATTGCTGAAAAAAATTTATCAGTTAATTTTAATTTCCTAAATTATGCAGATTTTTGGACTTTAAGGGGAAATTAAAAGTTATTTGATTTATCTAAACAGCATGTTCGTAACATAAAAACACAGGGATGAAACTGTCTATAATTAATAAGGAAGTAAAGATTAATAATATATCTAATAACAAACTCACTTTTATTAATTAAATTCCTACTCATATATATTTTTTTGAATTTAAGTTACGTTATTCTAAACATAACAGTCATTTCTTTTTCCGTGTTTAAATGCTTAAAATCTGCATTTTGACGTATTTATTCGTGATTCCTTGAAGAATATCAATAGATTATACACACCTTACTTGGCGGTTGTCTAGTAAAAAAATTTTCCCTAAAAGCACTTAAACAATCTAAAACTAGCTAAAATTTCATTTCATTTGTAAATATAAAATTTCAACTACTTTTCTTATTGTATTTTCCTAACGTAGATTATGTGGGGACTCGTAGAACTTTTTTTTGGATACTTACTTGTAGCTAAAAGTAGCATTGTGCGACCCTCTTCCATATTTTTAAAATAAGTATATTCCTTGATTTCTCCACAGCTATTTCTTTTGTCATGACTATATATACATCCAACAAACAAGAATTCATTACATGTATGTATGTATATAGGCCTAATTTTCAATATAGTACTGTTTTTTCTATTATGTCGAAAAATTTTGCTGTACAGGGAAGGTGGATCATTAAAGAATTGCTTAACCATAATTCACTGACCTATTTCAGTGACAGCTTTAGAAAATAAAATAGGTCTCCATTTTAGTCCAAAAACTATTTTGATATTTGTAATTTTAACAACTCCACACCTTTGATTCTTGTATTTTCTGTTTTTATCTAATTTTAGTACGATATTCTTTTGCACCATTTATTTTACTTTTTTTTGTCAGGTTTTAATATGTTTTTAAAATCCAATTTTATTCTTTCTTAGCTTTGTAGGAACTGCAATTTGTCTCTTATTATTTTATTTACTATACTCTCTCTCTCTCTCTCTCTATATATATATATATATATGACAATCACCAAAAAGGAAATAAATACATTGTTACTAAACAAACATCATTATAGTAATCTCTTTTACAAGCAAACTGACTTTTCTATTACACTTTGAATAAATGAAGTTTCTTTAATTTATTCCATTTATACACTTGTAAACTTAGTTAGGATAAAATTGATACCAGTAAGAAAGAAACCACAACTATTAAGAGCCATTCAAACGTTACTTATTTAATTTCGTAACATAAAAATTAACAACTCACTAATAAAGTTATTTAACTTTATTATTAAATTACGATATTCCTCAAGAGGTGTGTGGTTTGTTTTTTTAATTATACACACATTGGCTCTGATTACAATACGGGGTTGTGCTAACATAATTTAGTTCTAGTAATATTTTGTGTCTAAAATTGTGCATAATTATAAAAGTTCAGTTCATATAATGAAAAGCTAGATATTTTTTAAGGAAACAATCATTTTCCTAAATTTGCTTAATAGGCACTTTTATGAGGAAGGTATGCATAAAATGCTGTAGCTCTATATAAAGTATTCAGAAAAATTTTGCATGCAGTTGTCGCATGTTTATGGGGAATGGTATTCTACTACACAGAAAGTATTATACAGAAAGAAATAAATTTTTGAAAAATCCGCAATGATTAGACATTATTCTTAATATTTATGTGTATTCGGCAGGGAATAAATAGCAGAAAATGTGGATGACAAGATGCTTTCTCCCAAGAACTTTTTTTAAGTTAGAAGATTTTAAAGAGCTAAATGTGACATGGAAATACATAACAGGAATTCTGGATATGCCAAAAAACCTTTTTTCATTTCTACGTGTAAATTTCCAATTGATTTCTTGAGTATTATTTTTACTTGGCAAACTTAATAGGTTGAATTGAACACGATAAATTCATTTAATGATTTCCGAATATTGTGCCTGGTATTGCTAATATTTTGTGATGGGTTTTATCCATAATCCATCTATTAATCATCTTGGGATAGCTCTTCTTTAATTGTGGTTTAAGTTTAAAATTACCTACCGTAGAGAGACATTTTGATTTTATACTGTTATACTATTTAAACCCTGGCAATGTGTGTGTGTTAGAGTTAGTCGTCAGTAGTGAATCGTTATTCCTTACGCAAAGAATTTCTTTTCGAAAATTGGGAAATAAAAGAGAAGCAGATTTGAAGAGGACTGTGGCATTCTAGGAAAGATCCGAAAGTGATCTATCATTGGATCAAGAGATAAGTGTTTAATTGATTATCTTATAACCTTAAGGTAGGAAGTTAATTAGGGTTACCTCAACGGTTATTAAACTTTAATTAATCATAAGTGAATTAATCAAAAATAAAAAAAAGATTTATAATGATGCCTGTTCCTTCGGTGTCCGAAACTACACTAGCAACCTCCGAATAGGTTTATTTTTGGAACTTAATTGCTAACTTGCCACAAATCTATCAAAAGTAAATAATTAATAGAAATATTACAAGACAGTATTTGTTAAAATGAAATAGCCTCAGAAGTACAATAGGAAACTCTTAGCCTTAAGAACTAAGATTGTAGGATTAAACATAGCTTTAAGATCAATCAATCTTCCCCTATGTTTGCCAATACAAAGAGACTACTAGGAAGAGAAAATCGCATGTACGAATAAGATTTTGATAATACTAATAATATCAGTCATAAAATTCTAAGTGAAAAATAATAAAAATAATAAACAAATACCAAGTAAGAAATATACCAGGAATAATTGTGTGTGTGCACAAATGTCAGGGGATATTTTATTTCTTTCACTATTATGAAAGCAAGTCGATTTATGTTTAGCTATAACATTGAAAATATGGAAACATAACTTATTGATTTTTTTGTCTCAAACTTTTCCTTTTCGACCAATCTTTAACTAATAAGTATCGATTTTTTATTAAACATGGTTTAAATTTTAATTACTAATCCATTGAATTTCCCATATTTTACATGTTCTGTTTTTTTCCCACCATTGATAAAATAAATTTAAAATAACTTCAAGCCAAGTAGTTTATTTATACCTAAGTAACATTTTTCATACCTACTTCTTATAATAAACAGAATCAACCTATAAAAGAACGTAAAACAGCTGTTAGTATTCTGAAACAATTTTAATGAAGTAGCTAAAATATTTTTCAAACAAAAGACTCATTACACTTCTTTTCAAATGCCAAAACGCGTATTAAAGTTGCCAAAGTTGTAGAACAAAATTAATAAACTCAAACTTCACATTTCACGCAGCATAAAAATCTATAATCAATACTCCCCGGATAGTCCCTTTACTCATCCTTTCTTTTAATTGAATTCAAAAGGTTTCAAGAGCGAGCAAATTATTTGACACTAATTACGGAAATCTTTTACATGCAGCAATAAGCGTCATCCTTGCATATGTTAAATAAAGAAACAATCAACCCTTTCATTTATTAATATTTAATAGCTCGATTTTTTTATTATTTTTCGGTGATGGAGTTTTCAAACTTTCACAGAAATTGTAATGTACTTTGGATGGGAAGTTAACTTTTGTCTGGTTCTTTTTAATTCAAAATTGCTTCCCTTTTCCTGACAGTGCTGAAAGGTTATTTTTATGAACTTGGAATTAATTTCTGTGGATTGTGTAAAGATACGATGAAAATA
>BMAV01009249.1:61821-81855 GCA_019973955.1 Trichonephila inaurata madagascariensis
CAGCCACATAATTCTGGCTCCAAATATCAAACTCAAGGATAAATTCAACAAAGAATAAATGATTGTTTTAAAAACTAAAAAAACAGGCTTTTATTGCAGCTCAAACTAAAAAATTTAAATTAAATTATAGTTTAAAAAAAATTTAAGAAACACGTTTTTATAGTGAATGGAACTAAAAAGTAAAATAATAATTCTTAATATAAGAATAAAATGATTAAAGGGAAAATGAATGTCATGGTAGTAAAAGCGTGGGATACTTTGTATTACATTTTTAAACTAACTCAGCATTTCGGAATAGAGCTAGTAAGAGTTTATAGCAATTAATATACAGCACTCGACGCTTTTATCCCAATGGCATTAATGTTCTTGTTAATCATTTTATTCTTATATTAAATATTTTTTTTATTTTTTTATTCGATTTACTATAAAAGCATGTTTTTTAGTTTTTTTTTTTAAAACTATAATTTCTTATAGTTTATATCCACTGCAGTAGCCAAGAGCAATAACTTAAAGATGCGATTGCGTATTAAAAATTTTAGAAATATCTCTAAAAAACTTTTTTTTTATACTTATGACTACACGATAAAAGGGAAAACTTCTGATTTATTCTTGGCAAGATAATGCAACTATTCCGATGTGCCACACTTTCTTTCACGACATTTTCGCGCACGCGCGTTAAGTAGTTCTCTTTTTTGCACGCATTCATCGGAGGATTTGTTTATTTCATCCCGTTTTCTGTAAGGGGCTATGTTTAAATGATTATGCATTCTTATATATTTATGTATAAGTATATACGATTTTTGTATATGTCAATTAGTGTATTTAAAAATATTTATGTGAAAATTACTTACGTAGATTATATTTATAAGATACATATGTTTATACGGAACTTACGAACTATCTCAAGAATGCCAATGTTTAAGATAACCCGCCAAATTGGCAACCCTGATTTCTTAAGTGTCATACGCGCTGAATTGGCAATCATGTGCTTCCTTTCATATCATGGAGCCTATACCGTTGCGATGGAAAGTGACTACAGTTTATATAACTTATATAACGCCATATACCATGTAAGGCTAGGAAAACTTATGCCCTGGGAGCCGTTTACTTTTCTTAAAATTTTCTAAGTAAACAAAAGGAGAGGGCTCGTATTTTTTCACAATGAATGTTGTTATTTTCTCGTAACCTTTTAGCTGCCATCACTAATATAAACCAAAATATTGGAAACTCTATCGCTAATTAACTTCATTAAAATTTCGGTTTATTATTCTTTTGGCACATTTTTGTGCTCAAATGCTCTTTCTATTGAATCAAAAAATAGATCCTATATATATATATATATATCGTTTATTCTTATCTTCAATCTCCTACGTAAGAATAACCTCCCCCCTCCCCAATTATTTTCGCTTGCTCTCTTCTTTCGTTCACTCGCTGGAGTTGAATGGAAGTGGGCTTCATCTTCATGTCAGTACTATTTAAAAAGAGAAAATAAAAGTTCATGGAGAAAAATTGTGCACAGAATTTTTACTTAAAAAAATTACGTGGCTAAAAAGGTTTCAATTGAAAACTAACCGAGCTTCACCGACACGAGTACGATTACCAAACGGAACCGAGTAAAACCTATTGAGCGTAACGTACCTGAACCTGACATTTAGTTTAGATTCAGTATTAAGGAAAACGCGCCTAAAGAAGTTCACACTTAAAAAAACGAGCACATCATTACAAGAGAAAGTAAAGTCGTTTTTATAAATAGCAGCCCAAATCATCATTATTTCAGTTAAACAGTCCCAGAAGGTGTTATTTATTGCACTATAATTAAATGGCATATAAAAGAAATAATATTGCATTCATTTCAGAAGGCGAAAATATTAAACAACGTTTACTACACCAACTTCGTTGTTATTTTTTTCCAAGCTTGTTCTACCGTTGACAAAGCAATTAACATCCAATCCATTATCTGATTTTTGCATTGCCGGATACTACAACACAAGAAAAAAATATTATTTTGCATAAAACATTATTTACATTGTTTCTCTATATAAAAATATTTTAAAATCCCTAGAACAGACAAGTTACTACAGAATACGTGCTCAACAAAATATGGGGAATTCCTTTTAAATTTCATCTCTTTTAATTACAAGCATTAATTACTGCAAACAAAACACTTAGTTGCAACCTAATAAATTCTTAGATATAACATTTAAAAAAAGACATGCGGAAATCTTTTGCATTATTTTCCACAGTTCTTCATAAGCTTAATTAAACAACGAACAATAAAGAGAGAAAAGTTTACAATGTTCTTTTGAAATACTAAGAATCCCACACACACGCACACACACATATCTATATATATATATAAGTACTATATTTAAATAAGACAATATAAAAATGGCAAAAAAAAAAAAATAATAATAAATAACCTCAAAAGTATATCACAAAAATGTTCTACATTTTTCAAACCTACAGATTTATTTAAATTTAGTGTCAGCTAAATAATTAAGCATTTTTTTACGTATATATTTCCATATTTTCGTTCCCTTAATTCCTCTAAATGCAGTGTCAATTATATAACTAAGCTTTTTTTTTACATATGCTTTAAAGTTCTTATTCTTTCTAATAGGATTTACAGAATAACTTAAGTGAAAATAAGTGATTGTTCGTAATTGTTATAAGCCAACTGATATATTTAACAGATATTTTTATATGTTGTTATAGATGATTTTACTGTCTCTCTTCAAATTACTATTATTATTAATAGTAGTAGCAGTTGGAAGAAAACTGAAATAACGTACAATTTATCTGCATAAAAATATGCTAATAAATGAAAGTTTTTTTTTTCAATCAGTTTCCTTATCATTTGTTTTCTCTTTTTATTTATTATTCGTACTTATTGCTTTTCTGAAATCAGTGTCATTTATTTTTTTTATAATTTTAAATCATAGTTACTTCTTTATAGTAACAACAACAAAGAAACAACAACTTGTATATTAAGTAGAAATAATTTGCATGACAAAATTAGTTTTCTTAGAAATTTGTTTTACTGTTGTAGTAGTATTGCTGAAGAATTATTGAACCAGCCCATTTACGGTAAAACTGAAAAAATACTTCTTTTAAATTTTCTTCATTTTATACGCAAATTCTAAATCGAAACATTGTTTGAAAAATTCGAAATTTAAATTTCAAAACGGGATAGAGAGGAATCTTATGCTTTTTTTTTTGTAGATAAAGTAATGTATGGCCTTAAATCTTAGTAGTTTTTTAGAAGCTTCTTTTTACCATACTGTTCACACAGGGGAGAAAACATAATTTTTTAGAGAATTTTAATTTTTTCAGAATTTTGTTTGATTTAAACTATTTGAACAAGGTATTTATTGAGATAGAGCATTGTCAAATGCTATAAGATTTCCAAAAATTCTAAACAACGAGGAGTAATTTCATCATCATGCATATTTATGTTGTATTATAATAGCTCCACAAACTACATTTAGCTTTGAAGGTTGATTCAAAGATATTTTGTCTTAAATATAGAATCATATATTATATAATTCAAGCAGAATGGTTGATTTTTCTAAATTATTCCAAACAGAATGTTGGACCAAATATTAATTGCATTTTACAGCTGAAAGTAATTTAATTTTCTTATGAAAATAAAGGCAATTTTCTTATAACGGATAAATATTTTATGCAATTATTTATTGTCCTTATTGGTCCAATAAATTTTGCCATCTTTCTTGCAGTAGCATGATACAACGCTCATAAATTTTTTGTTCTTTACTGGCTAAAAACCTGATTCATGTGATTTTTGATCTCCTTATTTGAAGTAAAGGTTTTACCGTCTAAAAAATTTTCTAGAGATTAAAATAAACAATAATCGGAAGATGCTAGATCTAGAGAATATGATGAGGGTAGCAATGTATCTCATCCAAGCTTTAAAAGCTTTGGGTGAATTACCAAACTTATTTGAGGTCTCTTATTATCTTGGCGGAATACTACATCTTTTCTATTGATCAATTCCGGCATTTTCTGTTAAAGTGAATCATTCTATTTGTCTAGGTGATGACAGTGCACTTTTGAATTGGTCGTAGTGTTGTCCGGTATAAGCTTATAAAAAGATTCATTTGAATCACACCAAACAGATAGCATCAAATTTTAGATGAATATCGGCTTTCGATATAATTTGTATCAGTTCAGCCTTTTTTAAATACATAACCTTTTGCGTTAATTATTGTTGTAGACAATCCTTTTTTCAATTCCCAGTGATGACGCGTTTCAAAAACAGTTTATTTTCTTTATGTTTGAGAATAAAATTACAGACGTCAAAGTGACAGCACAAATTTCTTCCACTAGAACATTAAGAACCCATATGTCGAGCTTTGAGATAAAGCCAAGGCATTTCAGATGATCATGAACGATTGAATTACCGTAAAATCCGGCGTATAACGTGCACTGATGTATAACGCGCATCTATACTTCCAAGCAGCAATTTTTAATTTTAAGGTATATTCGCCATATAACGCGTAACCCCTTTTTTAAGAAAGAGCCTGCAAAGTATGTTACTAATGCTATTATGTTTTAAAGCTCTTTGTTCGAGGTATTACTTTAGAATTTTGAGACAGTAGTACATTTCTAGAAAAACAACCCTTTATGTTTATAAGGTATGGCATCTCTTTTTTTTAAATAAACAGTATTCCGATCTTTATAGAAGCCTAAGCTGTTTTTTTATACACATATCTTTTAATTTTGAAGCTATCATTTTCAAACCCGGCGTATAACGTGCACGCGTAAATTTCGATCTTATTTTTTTGTGTTAAAAGTGCGCATTATACGCCAGATTTTACGATGGATAATTGACGATTGACGATAATTGACGCCAGATTTCACGAGTTGTTACTTACCCGTTTGCATCAATTAATACTTTTATTGTGTGTGTATCATCAACATCAAATCAAATTTTTTCATATAAGCAAGGTTTGTTGTATTAGCTATCAAAATACATAATTGCGCAATGCGGTTAAAATAATAAGGTAGCTGTGAAAAATGCATTTAAGACATCTATTGGGAAAAAAATGAAAAATTACTTTTAGAATTTCCCAATACTATTTTTTATGTTAGGATCATTTTATTTGTATTCAGAGCATGTTTCATTACTTAAAAAATAATTTGTTCGATGTTCAAGGCACACATTCAAAGACATAATAATTCCATATCTCTAATTAATCAATTCGTTAAGCGAATTCTTATAAAACTATTCATTTTTTTAAAAAATAAACTAATCGTTCTGTTACTTTTTCATAGAATTCACTTTTTAATTCGTTAGTACTTCAGAAAAATATCTTCCACGATGAAAATGCAATGATGTGTTGAGTTTTTGTTTTTGAGGGCGAAAGTCAACATTCAAGATATTTAACTTCTGAGTTAGCATTTCCAGAGTTCTTTTTCCCCAAAGTACTCTCGCAGGAGGAAAACTGTTTTGTTCGCGGTCACAAATTTCATTAATACCAATCCCAAAAGACTTCCGCGGTTTTTTGCATATATAATGAGCACTTGCAGTCTTCAACGTCTATCGCGGCATTATGTGTTTACCTTGTGGCAAAGAGGCATCCGGGCAGAAATAACACAAAATTTCTATACCTGTAGGGAACCCTCAAGTGGAAAAGTTATAGATAGTTAGCATAACTTAAGATTGATGAATTATTAATATTTCTCAAACGTAAATAATGTTTTTGCTGTTGCTTCAAGTAGTAAACTTCGTTACTAACAACATTTTTATAGTTGAGTGGATTGAGATGTTACCATGGTGAGAAATAAAATTAATATATAGGAAGAGGTTTCAACCTTGTAATTTACATGTTCACATTTCGTTGTGTGAACAATGTATATTGTTACAATCAACACACACAACAACTCAATAATATAATAATTTTATCAATAGAAATGTAGAGATTTTGAAGGTTTATTGTTTTTTTTTACGTTTCAGAAAAAATATGGTACAGTTGGCTAAAAGAAATCTTTCATGATAGTACTGGGTGTACGAAGAGTATGGCTACACTTTCAAATTTTAACTACAACCAAACAAACAGATATTCTCTTATGTTTTTTTATATTCTATAAAGAAAATAATTTTTTTACAATGTTATATTGCACGAGTTTGATGTAAGCACCATCAGTAGAGTGTCACACATGGAGTCTATACGAGTAAAATCCAAAGTGCTAATTGACCCGTACCTATCTATAGGTCTTTCCGAAGTACGATCTTTTCAGTTCAATGGTATCCCTAAAATTATACCAAAGGGTTTGGAATTCAATGAAAAAACATTGATAGTGTTTGCGAAGGATTACTTATTTCAGAGGATTTGCTTATTTTTATTTCTTTTCTCCTCCCCCCTTCCCCAACACATCACATACGCGTGTTTAAGTGGAAAACAGTAGCATTCGGGAGCGAATTGCGTAACGTGTTGTTGACAGTTAAGGGATTAGTTATAAACCGTATAAAAATTATCAAAAGTGTTAATTTTTGGAAAAAAAATTATGTATGATAACTCCATTGGTCACTGGTAATTATTAAACTTGTTCTTATAGTATTGTTAAATTAATTATGAAATACATTGTGCAATACTTATATATTTATAAGTTTTTTATATTAGTGTAAATGAGTATTTTTTTTTTTTTTTTTTTTGCCTGAACATTTTTTGTTATTTTTTTTACTTTCAGTAAATTAATAATTTTTTTAAAATAATCTTTTGTTTATACTTTTTTACTAAGCTCGCATCCTCCTCGTAAGGATATCACGCCCCTCCTAAGGAACACCCCCCCACACACACACACTTTAAGAAACGTTGCTCTAGTTAATAATACACAAAAAGTAGTGTTTATGATTTTGGTAGCCAAATGTTCCCAGATCTTAAAATCTGGCAAACGAAAACTGGTAACAGACAAATCTAGAAGGATTTAGGAAAATCACTTAAGCTCATACATCTAGAAGTATCGACAGTAGACTTTAATGTCTGTTTAACCCGGGAGTAGCCACCCACTTAATACTTACGTTAATGGGCGAGTGGGATGTCTGAGTCACCCCCAATCCTCTTTTTATAATTACTTTTATTGTACATAACAAAAATCATTATTCCAGTGAATAATTTAATAAGAGAAAGTATACTTATCTACTTTTAAGGACCTCAATTTTCCCTGGATAAGTTGAGAAAAAAAATATCCATCAAACTGAACCAAGAAGTTTCAAATGTTCGTGACTATAATAAAGGACAGAAATCTCAGACTCTTTTCGCTAACATTACAGAGGAATGTTATTTGCAGCCAAAACTGTCATATTTTGTTCAAGTTATTATAGTTTTACGGTCCTTTGAGGATCAACAAATAACAAGCTGAACTTTTTCTTGTTTAAGTCTTTTTGTCAGAGCTAAGTGTATCGTGATTATCTTCTGGCTTTATATTTTTCTTGATGGAGTTTTTTAGGTAGCATTTGAAAATTTTCCTTTCAACTCAAACGTTTCATGTTCAATGCTTTTCTCAAATTTACTCTCTCTATCATGATTAATGTTTAATAATTTTAATAATTAATATTAAATTATAATTGGTATATTAATTTCATGATTAATAGATAAGAAAAAGGAGGGAAAAGCAATGCTTAACTGGCATGTTTGATTTGAAAAGTCCTGCGGAGGAAATTTACAAAAAGGTGAAAATAAAGAAAGAAAAAGCATTAGTGGGGGAAAAAATCTAAGCTTATCTGAAGTGAAGTGAAGTGGAATTAATCAAAATCTATTATAGGCAAGATCAGCATTTATGTATTTCTTTAGGTTCTCTTATTAGATACTTATATGTATTTTGATTTGTTTTGCTTCTATGCAGATCAACTCATTAGAAATATCTAATTATGAAAAAGATATATTTTCATTGGCATTGTGTGCTGGTGAGAATGAATTTCGCTTCAATTAGTTTATATTCAAACGATTAATTTGAGAAATAAGTATTTTGATTTACGAGCACTATCATGACATATATATAATAAAATAAAGATTTTTAAATATTATTAGCTGCAGTTTATTTATGTTCAATAGATTAAATTAATAAATTAATATATAACTATGAGAAACATGCCGATGAAACTAATAATAAATTGGTTATACAGTCGAAAACAATATGCATAATTTACAATGCAAGCCAACAAAATAATATCTAAAACCAGCATTAAACATGATGTATACATATAATACAAAGTTGTTCAAAATTTTAAGATTTGTTTTACAAAATAAAACTAACTGGTAAAAATCGAGAATAATTTTATAGATTCCCATCCTTTAGATATTGTTTGAAAAATATTTATTGATGTACGATACGTCTAAATTTATTGAGAACTAAAAGGTTTTGCTAAGTAAAATGTATAGTTATAAGATTATCATAAATTCACCATTTAAGGTAGAGCCAGTTTATTTCGACGTCGCGTATATTATACTGTATTAAGTCAGATGTTCGGATTATACTATTCAGAAATTTAAATTCTTTCTTTTGTATATAACGTACTTGGCTATTTGCAATAAAAGAATCTCGTTCCCTTTTATTGGAACAGATCTTTCGTTGGAATGAATCAATTCATTTGAAATTGAAACTTTCTTCTGGATTTTATACGAATCAAGAGTTGTTTTCTACTTCAAGAAACAAACTATCCAAAAAAGTTTTGCTCTCTTCTTATATTGTTTTTAATTTAAGTTGTATTTTTTTCTTTCGTTTTCGATACATGTGTGATAGTATATTTTAAAAGAATAGTTCAAGGAAAAATACTTTTGGGAAGAATACTTTGGTTTTATATACATCAAATAAGTATGCAATTAATGTGACATGCCTTAGATTCCTTGTTAAAAGCGCTTTCTATGAATGGGCAGACAAATTTTTTTTCGGGGGGGGGGGGGGGGGGGAATTATCCATATTTTTTTAAAAGGAGAAATTAAGAATTACAAACGTACTATAATTTTTTTTTATATTGAAGCTAAAATTTTATTTTTTCAAAGGCATTTTTATATTTTTTACAACAGAACTATAGCTTAAGCAAATTTCATGGAGTAAAAATTACCAAAAAGTAATTTTTCATTTGGATTAAACTATTTCAAAAATTAATAGAAAATTATTAGTGAAAAAGTATGTAAATTTAAGGTAACTGACCACTTCCGAAACCATGTTTTTTAAAAAACCTATTAATGTAACAATTTTTTTAAAATTTAATGTCAGTTGAAGTACAATATACATATAAAATTGTTTTAAAAATGTTATTAAAAGAAAGTATATGTTAATTTCTTTTATCAAGAAGTAAATAATGAATGATATATTCTCAAAACACTTTTTTACGGAAACAGGCTTCTACAATAATAATATACTTTGCTTATATACATAGCTAGGACTTCTATATAGAAGCTGAACTGGTATTTTTGAAAACTTCTCATTATTTTCAGAGTTAGTCAATTGAAATCATTGCGGGTGTTTTTTGTTAAAATCTTTTTACTATAATATATTAAAATATCAATAAACCTACTTCTAAGCTATATATTCCAAAAATCTTAGTTTAGCCACTGTAAAAAATTCTTAGCTATATTTAGTCAAAATATTATTGTTACAGAAATATTTTTATTAAAGGAGAATGTTCTTAAAGCATAATATTCTTTCACATTTTTTGTCAAAATATTGAATTCAAATGATGTTTTCTTATAATAATATTCTTAAAATAATTTTATATGTATATTCTAATTCTAGTGACACTAAATATCCAAATAAAGTATTTATTTATAACATTTTGGAAAAAGCATGGTTCTGAATGCTGTCAGTCACTTTAAACCTATATGTTTATTTCATTGTAAAAAATATTTCTGTTGCTTCACTTACATTTGTTATTTTGATATTAAACTACATTTCTTGTTGTCGATATATTTAACTTTTTAACTTCTGAATCTCAACTGTAGTTGTGCACTAAAACTTACAAAAATATTTTTATCTTTCCTGTTAGTATCTTTATATTGATGTACGAAACATTTTAATTTTTACGGTAGAAAAGCTAGATCAGCAAATAAATAATACTTCTAAACAGCATCTTGGTTCTCTCTGAAGACGGCACACATACATCATCCTCAGCCATCCCTCTGGGTCTTTGGGGAAAAATAATCGAAACTTTTTCAGACTCAGACACTTTAATTTGATAAGTTGCGGAATACGAAAAATTCTCTTTGGGGCATTTTTTATCTTTCTTTCCCCAACTGGCAATCAGATTATTCCCCCTCTTCTGATTTATCACCATATATTTTGATAAAACATTTCGCTGTTGGTTGTTATTTTCGCAACAAACAAATCGAGATATTGGTTAGATATGCACATATTGATGCATCTCTGCTGCTTGTCGGGGAGGGTCAATGCCTTTTCTCGCAAAATGTTGTATGAGTTAAATCTTTATAAAAGTACGTAAGGTTACAAATTTATGGAATAATGGTGAATAATCAGAGCATATTTTTTAAATAAAATAACAGATTCAGATGGCAACTACAAACAGGTATTTTTAAAAACGGATTATATTAAGCATTTTCGATACTTTCAGTGAAGATGCTACGTTTTTTAATTTTGGTATTAAAACAAATCTACACCTTTTATTGTAGTTACTAAAGGGATGATAAAAAATGAATACATACTTTAATAAAGAATATATATTACCATAAGTATTACAGTGAGTAAAAATGACAAAGTTACAATAAGTGTTCAAGCTATAATCCACCCACCTCTAAATAATTTTGAGCACGATGCCATGCATTATTAGTGACATCTCTCAGAGTAGTTACAGGAGTTGCGTGACTATCCGTTTCTATTTCATAGCACACTTCCTCTAGTGTGCGCGGTTTTTTGTTCTACACCACGTTCTCGAGGTAGTCCCATAAGTAAAACTCAAATGGAGTTAAATCAGGTGAATGTGTAGGGTACTCAATCAGACCCCTTTGTCCATCCAATGACTCTTATTCTTCTTCAATGGCTCAACAGTCCTGGATGGTCCCTGGCCTTCTCCAGAAGTTTTCTCAAGGCATCTCTACTTTTGGCAACTGTTTTCCAGTTTTTACCTTCAAAATATTTAGGTCTTTTTTCGACACAGTCAATCCATCTTAACGGGGGTATGTCCCGAGGTCTGTTTTCCATGGCCTTTGCCAGAAAGATTTTCTTGCAGCAACGATCCTCATCCCTTCTAGCCAGATTACCAGCCTATTTAAGTCTCTGCAATTTGACAAATTTTACAATATCAGGTTCTTTGTACATTTTGTAGAGTTCTACGTTAGATCTTCTCCATGATCCATTCACTTAGATCTCACAAAAAATGCAGCGTAAGATCTTCTTCTCGAAAATTCCCAAAGCTTCCTCATCACGTAAAGTCAAAGGCAAAGTCTCTGATATATAAGTCAGGGCAGATCTTATAAGGCTTTTGTAAAGAAGCAATTTAGTTCTTAATTTGAGAAAAAACTGGATTTTAAATAACTCTTAAAGACATAAAAATATCTATTTGCAGCAATGATTATTTTATAAATTTCTGGGGTCAGCTCATTTGTCTCAGTTCCCAAATAAGTAACACTGCTAACTTTTTCAAATTCATAGTTATTAATTTCTATGTGACTAAGTTGTAATTCGGACTTTAAGCAAGGTAAGTATTTAGTTTTATTATCCATTGAATCGGTGCGACATTATCCAGATAAATACACACATCTGCATGGCAGTGTGGTGGAAAGTCATGAGCAAAACTTTTCATTTTGCTCTGTGCAAAAATCGATCTACGCTTGCCTTACTCACGTATATTTCCCGTGCACATTATGTTGTCGATTTTTGTAGAGACCGTCTGAATGAATCTAACACTGCAAAAGAAGACGTTTCGCTTGTTGATGTGTATGGCCAGCCTGATCGTTCTTTATGCTTATCAGTTATTGCCCCATCAGCTTCAAACTTATCGCATAGGCAAGCAATGCTTAAGCGTGTTGGTGGTTCCGTTCCATATTGTTGCCTCCAATGTTGTTGCACTTCACTGAGATTCTCGAGCTTTCAATACCATTTCAAAATGCCTTTTCGCTGCTCGAAAGTTAGACGTACTTGCGCCATTGTCTCACTTTCCTTACTAAAACACTAGCACCATCTATAGCAGAACTATTGTTGCACACGTTGAAACGCTATAATGCCAACTGTTAATACCTCCTCTTACAACTTAATCCTATGGCCAATGCTATCTCAAATTCATGACATTCATTAACATATTACACAGTCTTAAAATGAGTATACATTTTCTGATCACCCCTGTATATAAGTTCTTTTTCATAAATATGTTTTTCATATTTTGCCATGATGGTCTGAATGGTAGGCCATGAAGATCAAGTTGACCTACACTCTAATCCAACACAGTGCAACTATCCGGAATAATAAACTGTTTTCTACAGCCCCATAAAAACGACAACGTAGTTACAGATAATGATGTTTTGCAATTACAGTCTTTAATTGTTTTGTTATTTTTGTATCATTATGCTTCATATTGAAGAATCGTGTCAGTTTAGATTTTAAGATAAATTTTTCCTATGTTATAAATATTTAAAACATATGATACTAAATACAATTTGTTTCATATGATCAATAAAATAGTTGCTTCTTGAAGTACGTTTACTATATTTAGTTAAAGTTGCATTGAAATTTTGCTATATACTAATAATCTTAGCAATAATATTTTACAAAAAAAATTTATCGTATCAAATCCTTACAATTTTCTTAAAAGTAGCTAATTTTCTCTCTCTCATTTAGACTGTATTAAAATGTTTTTAATACAATCTAGGGCAATCAATAGAAAAACTGTTTAGTGAACTTTTGACGACGGATTCTTAAAGTTTGAGCATCTATTTGTAAAATTGTTGGGGTATTGAAGTTTTTTTATATATTTTTTTCCCATAATAGTTCCAAATTCTTGTAGTAATGGCAAATAATGGATGGCGACACTAGATTTCCTTTCTCTATTTCACAGCAAGGGAACTGAGGTATTTATAACCTAATCATTACGTTACTTGATATGACAGGTGTAAATCTACGATTAATGTTGAGAGTTTTATAAGGGTAAAATTTGAGTCAAGTTGTAGATTCATGTCGTTCTTCAGAGAGCAAGTAATTCTGTGGAGCAAGATATAGATGAAGAAGGAAAGAACTTGAAATAGAATTTATATCTTACTTTAATTTTTTTTCTTTATTTTCTAAATGTTTCCTTTCTAATTTTTTTTCAGATAAAACAACTGCACATTCATTAATCAACTGAAACTATACAAATTCGACATTTTTTGTTGTTGTTGAGCTTATTATTATAGGCTCAGGTCAAAGATGTAGCAAGTCCTTCACCGAAAAAAAGCCATAAAACGCATCAAAAATGGCGGCTGGAACCTATCAAAATGTTTAAACTCCTTTTTATTCATTCTAATGTAAGATGAGATATGAATGACCCATTGATGTATATGGACGTATTCGGGAATGTATAAGAATGTATGAAAAAGCCTTCTAAATAATTTCTTCAAATAAATGTATTCTTTTTTTACTTAACAAGTCTCATTTTTTTTAAATCAATGCAATTCTGTTATTGTGTCCTTACAGTTAATTGTCAGGATATGAATGGGATTCATATCCTGACAATTAACCTCTTGTGCACCAGACAGCGCTTCCGAGTGTCCCTAGAAATCCCAGATCTCTAGGGATACTGACCCTGACAATACGACGCACATTTCACCTTTCCTTTTGACTTTGACCGAAGTGCATATTCGTTCGTGTTTTGTTATACTTTCTAAATTTTGTATAACTATTTTTGTTTATTTTTACTTTTTTTTGCCTATATGGCATCGTCTTTGGATTTCAACGAGAGTGATACTTAATGAGAATATTTATACCGGAAACCAATGAATACGACAGTGGCTTTGATACGGATTTATCTATTTGTGATGAAGAAGATGAAAAAATCGAGTAAAAATTGACAATACACTTACGCGTACCTCATGTGGAAAAGTTTTTTGTTCCACAAAACATTTTGAGCAATTCCACAAAGATTTGTAATTTTAATTCTAATTTTCCTATTTTTCAAATTTTTGTACCCAAGACATTTTGTAACTTAACCCCTTTGTAATTTTATATAACCCCAGTAAAAGAAAATCTAAATGTTTCCTGTGCTGGTTGTACATCCACGAAATTCATCATGGCAGAGGGCTAAGTGACGTCTATCGTTAGCCGTGGCTTTGAGCACCATACAGGTGACAGAATTATTTAGCTAGTTTTCACCCAATTTTGAGGAAGATCATCCTGGGGGTGGTAAGGCGCTTCCCAACTCTCTTCCCTTTCCATCTACCTCACGAGAGGACTTGCGGCTCGACGGGTATTTAAAGTACTCCCATGCCGCGAAGGCACTATACATTTACAAACATCCATGTCTTTTCCGGGATTCGAACACAGGCCCAACAGCTCAGAAGTCAGCGGCGGTAACCACTATACTGGATGGGTGACATATAACAGTTGTATTTTGATTGAACTAACTTTCATGCTTCTTATATGATCTTGTTTAGAAAATTTGGTGATCGAGGAATCAGCATAAATATCATCCTTACACATGGCCCGAAAACAACTTCTCGACACAAAACTTGTTGCCATAAAATCACAGACATAAGTAGTTATTCAGAATGTACTTATTTCGAATCAACCAATCAAAGTTTTTGATTGAAGGAAGACTTTTCTTATTAGTTAATAAATTTGCAATTAAATTTAAGTGATAGCTTTCTTAATTTTTCCCCCCTAGAGAGCTTAGCATAGAAGCATGAGTAGATGTTATAGTTTTTATTGATTATAATTTAGTAATTACACAAATTTAATTTTGTTTCCAAAATCTTACAAATTTATTTAAATGAAAAAAAAAATGAATTATATCATAGAAAATCAAAGACAATGATATTTCAATGAAGAAAATAATTTATATAAGTTAATTTATAAAAATAGCAGAACGACGAATATAAGCAGGAAATCTCTAATTAAATAGATATTAAAAATATTAGAAATTTCTTGGTGACTTATTTAAAAACTGTTTTAGCTGGTAGAATTCTTAAAACTCTTCTATTTATACTTTTAAAATCTTGATGAATATTCCGAACTCTACTAAAACGGCATGCATAATGCAAACGATAATGCATAATCGCAAGCTTATCTAATTGAATATTAGCAATTCTAAATAGAACAGTTGCGTAAAGAACATTTTAAAGCATTCCTGAATATTGAAACACTGTTTCTAAAGCCCACAGTTAAAAAAAACAATGCATATCAAAAGTTCTTACATCTAAACATACTTCATTAATTAACCATGAGATAATGACTAAATTGTCGATGAGAGCAAATATGCTTCAAAATTATGTTAAGTCCGTTAATTTACTGTGAAGCAAATATTGACATTTGAAGCACCCACAAATTCCATTAATTATTACAAACATTCATAAGCTCCTTCTCTTGCATGAGCTATTACCCCCTAAAAAATCTTCAAAGCAAACAAATAAAAATTAATGAAAAACATTGATTTTTCATTAAGTTCTTCGGTGATAATTCCTATTAGTTTATTTTTTCACTTTAGTTATCTGGATAGCATGTTATTAATAAATTCAAAAAAAAAAAAAAAAGGAACATTTTTCCGCACTTCTTAGTATGTAAATATTCAATTAAATCAAGTTCTTATGCTGAAAAGGACGTTATTCGAAGTCGTTAATATTAAAGTGAAGGGATGTTATCAGTGTGATTCCACATTTTCTTCAGGAATATTATTAATACTTAGAGAGTCCATTAAATCAAATAAAAAGAATATAAATTTGAAAAAATGAAAAAAAAAAAAAAACAAATACAATTCTTCACTCATCTTTTACACTTTTTATCATTAATTAAAGTACACCAGAAAACAAATTTAATTGCTTGAAACATGAGAAGTTTCAAGTTTATAGGAAGAAAAGAGACTCCAATAAAGGTGAACGAAAGAGGAGAAAAAAACAAAAATAATTTCTGTTAATTAAAACTGAAGATGTTTTGAATTGAAGCTTCTTAATTCCTTTTTTTCTTTAATTCCTTCCATTTTTTTTAACCCATTTTATCTAAGGAAAGGTGATGAATTCGAATCATTAACTTGATGAAGATGTACTAAGCAATCTTACTTCCGTAGAAATATTTTTATGAATGTAACATAAATTAGGTAATTATGATGTACCAAAAACTTACGAAACTCCTTTTCATCCTTTAAAAAATGTTCATTGCATGCAGTTTCTGGCGTAAAAATTATTCTTCAGTACGCTACGCTCAATTTGTATTTATTGAAGTTCATAAGAAAATAAGATATTTTTATTCCAACATTCAATGAATTTAAATGCAATTTTCGACAGGAACAAATTTCTAATTCCTGTACTTTACAGAATTAAAGATATTCTTAGAGGGAAAGTTGATAATTTTTTCAGTTCACTTATGCGCAGAAAATCGGAAATTGTATTTTTTGTTAATTATGAATAAAATTCACTGATAAGTAACACAACAGATAAATTAACAAAGATAGAGTAATTTGATTAAAAGTATGTAATTTATATCATATTAGTCATTAGTTAAATATTAAGTTATTAAACACAAATCCTGTCCGACAATAATTATACATAAGTTACAAGCAATACCATCAAAAGTACATTTATCTAATAAGAAATATTGTTCTAATTTCCATATATATTTCATAAGCTGAATAATTCCCTTAATAATCATCCGATTTTACAAATTATTCGTCTTGATTGAATGTTTACACTATCTACCAATAAGTATTTGGACACCCATGCAAATGAAGATATCTATGGTCCTGATCTACGTCACACCTTTTGCACTTAAATATCATGTAAGAAACAGTATTAGTATTAGTCACGTGCAAGATGCAACGAAATTCAGATCTGTCTGACTTCGAGAAAGGCGTAGTTGTTGGATATCATAGAAATGGCCGTTCCTTAAGGGGAATATTCAGTGAGTTAAATATGCCAAAATCAACAGCGTCTTTTGTGATTAAAAAGTGGAAAGTGTGAGTGGTGATTGTTGGAATGTGTTTCTATCCGGCAGACCTACGGAAATTAAGAGATAGAGACCAACGAGTGCAGTCTAAATGAATTCAAAAGAACCATATCAAACCGATGGCCCATATACTCCAGGAGTTCCAACAACCATCCGAGACTGTTGTTTCGATAAATACCATCCACAAGGAAGCTCATTTGCTTGGTTTCCAAGGTTGTGCTGCCGCCCATAAATCTTTGATTACAAACTCCAACCGCGTTGCTCGGTTGAGGTGATGCAAGGCACTTCGAAATTGGATCACGAAATTTGGGTTTGGCGTTAGGTTGGAGAAAGCTTTCGCCATAATGCATTGTGCTTACGGTAAGGTTTGGTGGAGGTGGAATTATGATCTGAGGATATTTAAAGTGGTGTGGACCGAGACCCTTGATCCCGATTCATGGCCAAGTCAACGCCAAATCCTACTCAACTATTCTAGATAACAATATACTTACAACGCTGAGGCAGTTTTACGGGTTGGATCATTGTTACTTCCAGCATGACAACGCAACTTGTCATGTTGTAAGGTACACTATGATTTGGTATGATGACAATGGGGTGAACACGGACTGGACTGGCCTGTCTAGAGACCAGACTTCAATCCTGTAGAAGATCTATGGGACGAGTTGAAATGCCGGATGAAGGGGTGTAGCAATCATTCAAAATCGGTGAAAAAATCTGCACGTCTTCTCCAGCGTGAGTACCACAGTCCTTCATCCAAAAACTTGTGGAAAGCATTCCCTGGAGGGTTAAGGCTGTAATTACTTCAGGTGGAGGTTATACCAATTAATGAATTTGAATAAGCCTTTTCCAATCTCTTTTATCACAGGTGTCTGATTACTTATTGGTTGATAATGTATCTATATATAATGCTTAAACATGTAGCAGTGTATTTAAAAAACCCAATTTCAACAACATCATTTTATCAATGTTTGTTTGCATAGTAGGAATATGATCCACAATACATTCGAAAAAACGATGCTTCGTTTTAATTCTCTGAATTAAAGTTACATGTACATCTATCTAATACGTAGCAAAAACGCCAAACTGTGAATTTTTACAATAATATTACGGTATGCATTCTTCTGCACTGTATAAAATATTTAAGCGAGTTGCATATTGAAATTAAACCTAAGAAATTTATAATGAATCATAGAATTTATTTTCATCGACAGTTCAGTCAGTTTTGTAATAATAAAAAATATATGTAAAGAGATAGAAAAGGATAATTCATTCCTAAATTTTTAATGATGTTTTTCATTACACATTTATTAGAAATCTTCAACATTTTAATTACTTAACACTGAAATATTTTAAAACAGAACTACAACAAGGCTTTAAAACAGTAAAAATATATCGTTAATTTAAAACAAAAAGCATTAATAACAGTCGAAAAATCTTAAAATATTATAACAGCTTTATTAATTTTTACTACTTTAAATTACTCAAGTGTCCCAGTTTAAACTGTTTGTGTTTTACTATTTTTTACATGCAAAAATCTATAACTTAATGTTACTGATAAAAATACTTGGAAAAGACAGTAGTAGGAAAATTAAAATAAACAAAATAACATTGCAAACAAAAGTTGCTTTTTTTCTGTAGATTTAGAACTATTAAAATCGTTTAAAGTCATCTAACTATTTTAAATACTTATTTAAACTAGACTTTTCATTCCGTTATTGCTTGCCTTTTTTTATTATTAAGACGTCTCAGGGGTGTTCATTTTGTCTCAACAGCTGAAAATATAAACAATTTTTGACTAAACATAATTCTTAGAGGTTAAAATTAAATAATTCGATTCTTTTCACATTATTTATAAACGAATAAGGTTTCAAAAAAGTATAAAATGTTTAAAAAATAATCATAATTTTAAAAATTAGAAGTATAGGAATATAAGAAGCATTTCTGTAAGAGAAATGTTAAGTAAATTTTAGTTGAGCATATTTTTTAAAATAGTAGCTTTTGATGTATAAAACTTTATAAAGTTTTAAAATGTATCTTAATATATCATATTGTTTAAACCCTACCTAATTTTTTAAAATTATACATCTTTTTTTATTTCAAAAAATAAAAAAAAATGTTGAATTTTAAAATAAAACACACTTTTATGTAGTTTTTTCAATTTTTAAAAAATATTATTTATATAAAAATGGTATAATGTAATAAGAATATATTTAACTTTTGATAGTAATCAAGTATACTATTTTAGAAAATATGCGCAACGTAAAATTTACTTAATATTTCTTACATAAATGTTTCTTATTTTTATATACTTATAATTTTTTTAAAATTATAATTACATTTTAAACATTTTACACTTTTTTAAACCTAATTCCTTTATAAATAATGTGTATAAGAGTCAAATTATTTAATTTTAATCTCGAAAATATATAATCAAAAATTGTTTAGATTTTTCACTCTCAGACTAAATTAACACCCCTGAGACCTCTTAAGAAGTCAATATTATAAAAGGTATTGTTCTGCTACATTTCAACTACGTATTTAAATTACACACGTATTTCTGATAATTAAGATAAATCTGTGCACGAAAAAATGGTTAGAATTATACTACTAGGATTTTAATCAATAAAACTTATTATAAATTCTACAAATCTCACACATTTATCTTGAATACTGTTTTATTATTTCATTCTAAACTTCAATTACCTTAAGCTTTGCTAATTTTTTCTCCCTTTACTTGATCATATTTTACATGAACACTCTCATTTTTGACCTGGTATGAGAAGAAAAAGAAGTACATTGTATAAGAAATATATCTAACGAGAGGCGTGTCTAAAACTGAAAATAATTTATTTCCAGTTGTGCGTATATGTGATTTGTTCCTGTCTACAATTGGTAACTAGTATTTATTGGCGAACGGACGAGACATTTCACGCATAA